>JAPDFK010000105.1:0-129077 GCA_027569635.1 Lasiosphaeriaceae sp. G1095
CCCCCCCCCCCCCCCCCCCCCCCCCCCCCCCCCCCCCCCCCCCCCCCCCCCCCCCCCCCCCCCCCCCCCCCCCCCCCCCCCCCCCCCCCCCCCCCCCCCCCCCCCCCCCCCCCCCCCCCAAAGAAAGGTTCATGTCAGACAAGGAAGGCATTACTGACTGGCGTTGCATCATTCATTTTGCTTTGGGGGCGTGTTTCTTTTTCTTGTCGACTTTTAAAATGGCGTTTTTTGTTTCCCATTTTTACACCTCAGATATTTTTATTCTACTGCTCCCTACCTTAGTTAGGTACCTGCCTGCCTCTGCCAACCTTGAGGAGGCACGAGCGAGGTCCTACTCATTGCAAGAGCTCAAACTCCTACGGCAAATTAGACGAATAAAGTTATCATCATTACAATATCTCTTTTTGTTATTCTGTTCCTCTTGTGCGTGCATGTGTGAACCAAGCCATCAAACTTTATCCTGCAGACAAACTGAAGAATGAGAAGAAGAACAAAAGACAAAGAAAAGGAAGACGAAAAAAAAAAAGAAAAAAAAGAGAAACAAAGTTCCACACACGTGAGACTGAGACCAAACCAGACCAACACCTTGGCAAGCAAGGTGAGACTGTGCCGCGGGTTTCCCAAGCACTCGGGGCACCTCTTTTTGTCTTGGGGGATCCATCCACTCACCACACCTGTGACGCTCGGAGAGTCGAGCAGTCAGTAAGTCATCCACGTCATCATTCCAGCTGCTTGCGGGGGATTTGGTTGACATTTCCGGTAGGCATTGCTCATAATCACATTGTAATTAAAGAGATGATTCGTAATTTTGACACAAGTAAGGTAAGGTACGGAAGAAAGGTAGGTACCTAATTGTTCTCGTGTCAGGGGTGTTTGTTTATTTGTTAAAGGGCTTTGTTCCACGAGAAACACTTGCAACCAACACAAACACTTCACCACCACATACAAACAAACGGATCCTGATAGATTCCATGTCAGGTCGCAACACCTAAGACGCAACGATAAAAATATAATCATAATGATAGTAATAACAATAACAACAAGCACCGAAACGCCGGTACATCCCAATGTATACCTAATTAATGCTCCCTTGACGTCTATTCCCCTAACCTAGTTTGTGCTCCCAATACTGTGGCAACGCAACAAGTGTCTGTCTGTATCTTATCTATCTTAGGGGCAGAGACTGAGATTCCAGCTTGGCCTGCTCCTCCTCTGCGTCCATGTACAGGTCGATCATGCAGCTTGCGGACCAAGCTTGGGTTGGGCACTGTGTCAATGCATGTTAGCATATATTCTTTCCCATCTGTGCTCTGTTGTAAGTAAGCAGGAAACATACCGAGTCGCCGCAATGCGCGTTGTTCTTCTGGGTGAGCTCTGCCAGTCCGGCCCAGGGGCTGCGCTCAATCATCTCCTTGCAGCCTATCAGTCTCCGCGTGACCTGTTGGAAGGCCTCGGTGCGGCCTTCTGCATCCCCGCGAGAACGGCGCATCAGATCGAACTTGAGCAGGGCGCGGAGGAAGAACCCCGTAGGCCACAGCCACTCGGGGCCCTGGTGGTAGTTGCGGCCCTTGCTGGTGGCAAAGTCAGTGCTGTCTTCGCTGTTGAGATAGTACGGCCGGTAGTTCATGTCGCTGGGGTCGAGCGTGGCCATGCCCGTGGGTCCCCGGAGAACGGCGTCGGTGATGCAGAGCGCATGCATGGCATGTGTCTGGTCGAACAGGTCGGGGGCGACGGTCATGGCGATGGGGAAGTTGGGCCGGAGCTGATAGTCTTCATACTCCTTGCCAGAGCGGTAGAGGTCCTTGTAGATGCCCCGGCGGTTGATGATCTTGGAGTTGACGTCGTACTTGGAATCCTCAGACGGAGTGATGGGGACAAAGAAACACCTCTCAAAGTTGTCTCTGATGAGGCTGGCCCAGTCGTGGAACGAGATCTCTGAGCCGTCGGCCTTGCGAACGCTCGAGGGTTTGTATTTGCCCGACTCGTGGAGAGTGGCCACCCAGTTGACATTGCTGTACAGCAGGCCCGTGATCTCGACAGCAGCGCCATCTCGAGGGGTGCCGGGGACACCCTTTGAGCCCGCGCGTTCGCTCTCGCCCATCTTGTCCATCCAGGTGCCGCAGTTCTTCTGGTTGCCGCCAAAGACGAATCCATTGGTCCAGTCAACCTTGATGTCCATGTTGAAGCCCTCATCGCTCATCTGCATGTCAAGCTCGGGTCCAGCATTGGCCTCGCGGAACTTCATGCCTTCGGCGTGGCGCTGAAGGACTTCGTGGACAATCTCGCCAATCGTGCTCTCCTTGGTGTAAGCGCGAGGGTCGTCAGATGGGAACCACATGTCGTCGTATGGCAAGAAGCGCCGCTTGACCTTCTCTTCAAGGAGCGACAGGCCCTCAGGGGCGAGGCGGGTGTAGTCCTGGATGCACTGCAAGAAGAACCACACAGAATCCCGTGCGTTGTATCTTGGCGTGTTGCCGCTCCCCAGCAGGTTAGGAATCATGCCGTGCTTGAGGACGCTGGCAAAGGCGCGAATGTGCTCCTTGGCCTCGTCAAAGCGGCCGGTACCGAGATAAAGACCACGGAGAGAGATGAAAATGTCGCGGCCCCAGCAGCGAGCCCACTCAACAGCAAAGTGAGGAAGACCAGCGGCAAGAGACGGGACAAGGCGGTCCGGGTACAGGGACGCCGACTTGACAAGCCCAGTCTGCTGGCCGCTGACCATGGCCAAGCTCTGCAGGAACCACTGTCCATTGCGGATATTGTGGCTCATGAGAGAAATGCCACGCTCAAAGGCGGCCATGTACGCTGTCCGAAGCACCAGACCAAAGTACCGAGGCAGAAGGAAGCTGGGGATGCCGCGAAGAGCATCAAACCGTTCTTTCAGCCAAGCTGCTGGCTTGGAAAGGCGTGTATACAGCTCCTTCTTGGAAGCCCGCTCCAGCCTCCCGATGATGTAGTCCAGAGCCCACTGTCCATCTCGAAGGTTTTGGCAGAGCGGATGGGCGAGGTTGTTGTCCTTGATGATGTCCTTGAGAATGCTCCACCACCCCTGCAGACCGGCATATACAATCTTGCCGTGGCCTGGGATTTCGTAGGTGCCGTCTCTTCCGTCGCTGGCATCGCGTTCCTCTGGCTCACACTTGTACAGCAAGAAGTTGAGGTCGATCAGGTCGAGCTCTGCCATTGCGGCCTTGGCACCCGACGTCACAAACGTGTCCAAGCCGCTCGAGTGCTCCGCTGCGGGGATCCACGTCTCGAACAGGGCGATGCTGCCAGGAGGGAATCTGTCGCGAACTGTGATGATAGTCTCGTCTCCCTTGACCTCCATGCGGATTCCGGGCAGGGCGATCAGGCGGCTGGGGAGGCCTCGCAGGTTCTTCTTGTCGCTGAGGACTTCCTCGACGGCCTCCTTGCTCGAGTCAACCTCGAGCATCCAGCTGCCGAGATGCTTGGCTCTGGTGCCCGTCAGATGAACTGGGTTGAAGGCACCGTTTCCGTTGCCGTAGCCGGGGAAGGCCGTATGGGCAATGAGAAAGTAGCCCTTCCTGGAGCCTGGGTGGACTCTGTGGACCGTGACATATTGATCCTCGTGGTGGATGTGCGTCTCGTCGTAGTCGTCCATGCCCATCAGGGTGTGGATCTGGTTGAGCAGCTTCTTGACACCGCCAATGCCACCCTTGCCCTCGCCAACCTTGACCGGGAACTTTGACGACTCGGACGTGTACAACCGCGTCTCGCCGACCAGATCAATCAACTTGGGGTAGATTTCGTCATAGCCCATGACGCTGCCAGTGGCGCTGGAGCACATGCTGACCAGGGCGGCGTTGGGCAGCGTGTCGCGGGCATCTCGCTTCTGAGCAGGCGTCTCGTTGTCGTGTGTGCAGTCCATGAACAGAGCCTGGACAGGGACGGGTTTGATGACGCGGACAATCTCGCGTGTGTAGTGCTGGCCATTTGTTGTTGTGGTAGCGGTAGCACTGCCGTTCGCCGCCTCTCCATTCTCTTTTTCTCGGGGAGAGCCGCGGACCTCGGCGCTCGAGATCTCATCCACCTCGAAGCTACCAATGGGGCGGCCGCCGTGACGGTGGACGAGACGGCTCAGTTCGCCTGTGCTCCACGCCTGCATTGCCTCCCTAATAAGTGAGCTCAATCCCAGGCGCTTGACAAAGAGATAGTCCATATCCTCCGAGCCAGTGAACAGTTCGGCCACAACATAGAGGTCTGGGCGTACCCGGCGGGCCTCGTCCAGAATATGCTCGGCCACGTGGATAGGGGTCGAGTGGCAGTTGTCGATGCGGAGGCCTGCAAAGTACTTGGCCAGCATCCGGGCGTACTTGGTCATGTGCTCCCAGAGATAGGGGCTGTCTTCTGGGCCATTTCCGTACCGCAGCTTGGTGCAGTCGCCCCAGACAATGACTTCTCGCCGGAGATAGACACGCGATTCAGGGCCAGCATTGTCGACGAGCGCGTTCCCGCCCCATACCCATCCGTTGTTGGCCAGAGCCAGCTCTTCCTTCTTCAACTTGGCCGTCCGCTCGTTTCGGGGAAGACGGGTGAAGTACGTCTCGATCAGGGGGTTCTCCCAGTTGATGGGCCCAAGCCGCGGCCCATGCTCGTCCATGCGGACATATTTGATGCGGTTGTAGAGCTGCTGGAGGATCTCGGCAATCTCGGCGTCATATTCTTTGTAGAAGGGCACGTTCACGATGTCGAGGAGCTCCATAACCTTTACTCGGGCGGCAGCTTGGTCTATAGAGTCGCCCGTGTCGCCCTCGTATCTGCCAAAAGTGGCAGCTAGGATGGCCGCAACAACGTTGGGGTCGACCCTTCTCCGGAAGCGCTCTCCGAGATAGTCCATCCCTTTGAGCGCATGCTTGATCAGAAAGTCGGCCTTGTCCTTAGGCGACGCCGAGCGAAGGCCGTTGATGCCGGCTGTGCCAAGGGAGCCCTCGGGGAATGTCGTCCTGCCCACGACCCACGACTCGATGGCGGCATCGGCATCGCGGTCTACATCCAGGGTGTAGTATTCCCAGAGGCGGATTTCCTTGATGACTTCCTTCTTGATAGCCTCCATGATCTTGAGAAGGTCTTCGTCCGTCTTGACCTCGGTCGGCAGCCCCAGCTTTTCCAGGTTGACACTGAGCTCCAGGAGTTTCGTGTCCAGGAGATAGGCCGACTCGAGCCATGGCGCCGTGATCAAGTTATAGCCCGCCTCTGGATGGTCCAACAGCCAATCGCTGTTGTGTGCCGTGTGGTTGAGAACGATATCGGTCAGACTGAGCAGAGAGTGGTTCTTTTCCAGGCTCTCCACCATCTTCTGGACATCCTTCTCGCCGTTGGGGAAGCAGTTGGGGTCCCATGCTAGCTGGTCATACAGACTATAGGGCGAGTTGGAGGCGCCCCTAACTTGCAGCGGGGTAAAGTGCACCATGTTGTATCCGCGATCGCTGATTCCACGCAGATGACGTTCCCAGTCGTGCGGGTACTTGCCCATGAACTTGCTGATGACCGAGAAGACGGAGAGGGCAGACAGCGGCAGTGGGCGCCCGTCGAGCGAGAGGCGCGGTGCAACATCGATGTAGTAGAGCTCCGTCTTCTTGGTATGGGGCTTGGAAGAGCCATTTGTGTGGGCGAGGAGGTTGTTGGCGAGGTCGGGCAGCTCAGCATACGTCGTGTAAAAGGCATAGGCGCCGGCCTCGTAGATGGGTACCGAGATCTCGAGGGTGCGATTAAAGTCGGGCACGAGTCTAGAGGGAAAGAAAGTGATTACATGGTCAGTTTCTTCTGTGCCTAATTTATGCGACTTTAAAATCGGGCATGGCATGGACATACTTGAACTCGCGAAACTTGTCTCGTCGAAACTGCTCGCCCCGCTCGGGAATATTGACCCAGAGGCTGCCATGACGGCAGATGCTCGAGGTGCCCTCGATCGCGAAGCGGATGCTTATGGGGTCCTGGGTCTTGGGGGCCAGGTAAATGTACTCGCCCGCCACCCGCGGCGACCCATCGTCGTTGAGAGGCAGCAAATAGACCTCGCTGGAAACCATGGTTTTTGGAATCATGGTGGGAGAGAACCGCAAGCTCGCTTCGAGCTTGGGACGGCAGCTTGGGTACCTTTAAGCTGCTGGTCGCTGAGTCGCTGAGTCGAGGTGCCCCACGTCCACTTTTGCGCACGCGCCGGGAGAGGGATGATCAGCGCCGATCTGCCAGGCACCAAACGAGGCAGAAGCAAAGGCAGAGGGATCTGAAGATTCGCGAGGACATCCGGGGTGATGTGATGATTCGGAAAATGGCAGTAAAATAATAGAAAAGGAGCGAGGGGCGAGAATCAGCCACCCAACACCCTGTTACGGACAAGATTACCAAAAGGGCGCTATAAGTGAAGAGGGTTCCAGGTATGGACGTGAGGTGGCGTGAGGGAGCAGGAGACTGCCGCAGACGTCGTTGATCTGACAAAACGAGAAGGAAAAAAAAAACCACTAGGGTCGGCGATGGGCGGAGAGATGATATATGACTGCTGGACACAAAGCAAGGAGGAAGTAACCGGTGAGGTGAATGGAGACAGGGTATGTGAGTTGGCAGGTACGATATGCACACCAACCAAGGTGAACCGACAACATGAAGCGGGCGGCACATGGCACGAGGCACGATGTGCCTGGCCCCTGCCCTGAGTAACCACTCAGTATGCTCATACGTACAAGCAAAAGCCCCACGCCGTTACAGTGCAGCAGCATGGGATGGGCAGCATGGCTACAGGACCAAAATGGAAATCTTGGTGGGGATGAGCAGGCTGGCGGGCCTGTCCCGTCCGCGAATAGTACGGCGTAGTGGACAGCAAGAGCCTCACTGAAGCGGCCAGCGACCAGACGGCCAACCTGCGGTCTGTTGGTTCCAACCTGAACCTAACCTACCTACCTACCTACTTGCCTACCTACTAGTAGTTCTACTGCCAACCTGCTTACCTACTCAGTACTGTTTACGCCTGGAGATCGGGTCCTGGGCAGCTCTCCATGGACAGATGGAGCAGATGAGATGGGGCAGATGGAGGAGGCGCTAGGTTTCTGTTTTTCCCAGACCAGCCACCGCTTGCCCCGGAGCTGACTGTTTGTCTGAAATAATGATTAGGAAGGCGATGACGGTATTGAGCGGGCGGCCAGTGGATATCCGAGCCCCAAGCCAAAACCCGGTTGGCACTTGCTGTCTGTCTATTGGCTCCCCTCAGCAAGCCTGGATCCAAGGACCAAATGCCATCCCGTTGTCAACCGACCTGCCACCTGGGATGGCAATTGTAAATTTGGGAGTATCTTGGAAATTCGGCATTGGCTTTAAAGCATTATTCACGGTACTTACATAAAACTCACGTCGTTCCTCACCACGGTATAGAGTGCGGCCTCCATTGATCTGGAACCTGGAACTGGGGGCCTTAGGTTTCTTCCATGGTCCGATCCGATCCCTCCTTTTGCCCCGCAATGTTTTTAGCTCTCCTGTTCGATGACATCAGCGCCCAAAAGGCTCAAAAGCCCACGCCCATTCGATGGATGGATGGCATCATGAAACTCGGGCCACCTGACGCTGGACGGATTCCGTGATGGCCCCCCAAGACCCAAGACCCAAGACCCAAGACCCAAGACCCAAGACCCAAGACCCAAGACCCAAGACCAGACCCAAGGCTCTAGGCCCAAGGTCGTCTCACCTCAATTAACCATGATTGTTGCAATTAACCATGATTAGTATTAACTTTGCGGCTTCACGGCTTGGGGGTCTTGGAGGTGGTCGTTTCGGCCAGAATCCCGCAGGCCACACGGCCGCGAGCTACCCAAGACACCCTCCGATTGAATTGTTTTGGTGTCAGGTTGAACAGAAATGGCATGTCGGGTTTACAAGTCGTCGTGCCACAGCTTGTCATGGTGTTGTTAGCAGGGCAGTCAGCTTGTCGTATTGTACATGTACAGCGAGCGAGGTAAGTAGGTATTCAGATCACTCGGGCATTTATTTGTAAATCGCCCGGACCAGTGCTCGATTTCCTTCGCCTTCCAATCATCCGCCCATGCTTTTCCATCTCATGAACGGGCTGCCGAGGCCTCATGAACATGCTATTCCTTAATGACACAAAAAATTAGGGGCTCTAAACATTTCATTGCTGATTACCTATGGGTGCCGGTCAGATAACACAAGAAACCGGGCAAAATCACAGCCCCAGTCGGGAGGGGATGCTAGATATTTATTCCATGAGCGATTTTGCCTTTTTTTCTTCTTTTTCTCGGCGGTCCGAGCAAAAAGGCAATCACGCCAAGGATCAACCAGAGCTCTCCATCATCCATCCATCCCACTTGCGACTGGACAATCCGACAGACCAGACCCGGCTACGTACTACTGCAAGTGCAAGCGTTCCGGGCTGACATGGAGCCAAGGCTGTGAAGGGAAGTTGGAAAGGTTCAAGTTGCCGGCCCTGGTATTCTTTATCTAGGTAGTATAAACTCGAACTGGGACAAATCTCGTTTAAGGATCCGATTACTGTGTATACGAGAAGTTAGAGTACTACTACCTTGACCTTGACCGTCAAGCATTTTCAGCTGCCATGTTCCTACAAAGATGATTACGCTGCCTCGGAGGTCGCAGCATCAACGGGGGACTTTCGCAGCATCGGAGCTTGGCGACTTCGGTGAGAGCGTATTATGCACTAAAAATGCAACAGTGCAATACAATCCAAACGGATGGCAGCTGCAGTCTGCCCCAGTGTCCTTTGCCCCAGTCCCACGGGTGCGCCTGCCGGCTGTCGGCTGTCACAAGCTTGACCGAGAAAGCAGGTGGACCAGTCAGAAACCTGCAAACAGGTTTGTTGGGGCTGAGCCACGGAAAGGGGCAGGCGGTGTCTGGTTCTGCCCGCAACCCAAACGCCCCTTCTGCGTCATTCCTGACGTGAGCCAACCAACTGTTTCGCAGGCTGGCTCAACATTGGCGGTGCCATGAGGGAGCTTGGGAACAAAGACCCGGGGCTTGACCGAGAACCAGAACGCCCCTCCGCCCTCCCTGCTTGCCCTGTTTGCCCCTGATGGTTCGGGCGACTGGGCTCATCATTCTCGCAGCCCCGTATAAGACCTTGGGGATTCCTTGTGCTAGTCTGCGGCGGTTTCCGTTGGGCCAGCCTCTGCCAGTACATCTACGGATACAGCAGTTTTCAGTAACTACTACTACGAGTCGCCCTTGCCCGGTTCAACCAGCAGCAGAACAAGCTGCCGTGAGCCCCGTGACCCATTTCCATTTCCATCTCCACTCCACAGTCTGCCACCCCAATCCCAATCCTAGGCCAAGACCGAGACCGAGACCCTGCATTGTTAGCATAATTCCATCGTCTGGGGGCTTGCTGTCACGAGCATCGTCTTCTCCCTCCCATCGCCCTCGCAGTCTCCACGTCACCGTTCGCTTCTTTTCGACTATCCGAACCGCCACCGCCACCCCTCGCTCTGCCTCCTTTCCTCGTAGTAGTAAACAACAGCAGCAACATCATCAACAACAACAAACCGCAAACATGACAGTCTCGGATGGCTCTTCCAGCCTCAGGCACAAGGTGACGATCATCGGCTCAGGCAATTGGGGCACGACGGTCGCCAAGCTCGTTGCCGAGAACACGCGGGAGCACTCCGACCTCTTCGAGGAGGATGTGCAGATGTGGGTGTACGAGGAGAAGGTGACCATCGCCGCCGACTCGCCGCACTACGACGCCGCCGTCGGAGACAAGCCCCAGAACCTCACCGCCATCATCAACCAGTACCACGAGAATGTCAAGTACCTGCCCGGGATTGCCCTGCCCAGCAACGTGGTGGCCAACCCGTCGCTGGTAGACGCGGTCAAGGACTCGTCCGTCCTCATCTTCAACCTCCCCCACGAGTTCATCGGCAACATCTGCCGCCAGATCAAGGACCACATCCTGCCCTACGCCCGGGGCATCAGCTGTATCAAAGGCGTCACCGTGTCCGAAGACAACATCGAGCTCATCTGCGAATACATTAGCGAGACGCTGGGAATCTACTGCGGTGCACTGAGCGGAGCCAACATTGCCACCGAGATCGCCAACGAGCAGTGGTGCGAGACCACCATTGCCTACAACACACCGGCGGGCGACGTACAACACGCCGGCAACGGCAACGGCGCGGCCAATGGGTCTGGTGGCCTGATGGAATTCAAGGACTCCCGAGGCCGGGTCAGCAAGACGAAGCTCACCCCCATTCCCGCCACCTACCCGACGCTGGACCACGACGAGATGCACAAGCTGTTTGCGCGGCCCTACTTTACTGTGTCGATTGTGTCGGACGTGGTGGGCGTGTCGCTGGGCGGCGCGCTCAAGAACATTGTGGCGCTGGCCTGCGGCTTCGTCGAGGGCCACGGGTGGAACATGACGGCCAAGACTGCCGTCATGCGCCGGGGCATGCTGGAGATGATCGCGTTCGCGCGCGAGTTCTTCCCCGACACGATCCAGGAAAAGACGTTCTGGGAGGAGAGTGCCGGCTGGGGCGACATGATTGTGAGCTGCACGTCGGCGCGCAACTGGCGCTACTCCAAGATGGCGGTGGAGCGCGGCGTGACGGTGGAGGAGATCGAGAAGACGGAGCTGAACGGCCAGAAGCTGCAGGGCATCTCGACAACGCGCGAGGTGGCCAGTTTCTTGAAGGCCAAGGGCGTGGAGAGCAAGTACCCCTTGTTTATGCTGGTGGAAGGCATCCTCGATGCCAACGTGGACGTGGAGGATATTCCCAGATTGATGAGGAAGTAAAAGGGGGGTGGGGTCACCGGCACGGCAAAAGGCACTGGCCGGTAGAGTTAGAAGACTGCATGGCGGTTGGGGCAAGAAAAGGAGACGCTGTTTTCTTCGTCCCACATGGGACCGGCCTAATACCTCCTACCATCCATCGACAGACCTACGACCAACATAATGAATTCACAATATCAACGATATTCAAATACTAGGGTAGAAAAGCTTGGAGAACGTGATAGATGAAGCAGATGTATTGTCAGGCCTTAGCTTCCACCTGAAATCACAAGAAACCAAACATCAACGATAGAGACCCCTTTCATCTTCTTCCATCTGCCTTATTTCTCTCTCGCCTGACATATCTACGCATCACCCTCTAACAGATTTATCTTCTCCTCATCCAAGGCTACCGCCTTGTTTATCCACCCACTCCCCACCAAAGACAGCGTCCTCCTCCTCATCCTTCTCCCTCCATGCCCGTCAAGTTGAATCCTTCCCTCGTCATCCTCAGAAGTCACCGTCCTCTCCCCGTCTCCAAATAACGGCTTGCCCACCAAGTCGTAGCTCAACCACACCAGGTTGAACAGCACCGTCATGGCCGCCGCCAGCCACCGCGGCACGCTGCCCTTGTCGTCCACGAGGAAACGGCTGCCAAACATGAACAGCAAGATTAGCGGCGCCCAGAACAGCAAAAATACCACCTGCCCGAGCCGCTGCCGCCAGCTCGTCGGCGTGTACGGCTGCAGCAGTGCCAGGTACCGCTGGTACGCGGCCGGCAAGTCGTGCTCTTTCGCGCCGTCGCGGATCAGGTTTAGGTATCGCTCCGACGGCTGGGCGTAGTCCGGGTCGGGGCGGCGGACGGGCAGGAGGAGTTTTTTAGCCCATGACGGGAGGTTGGGTCTCTTGGGTTCGTCGTTGTCGTCGTCATCGCCGTCGTTGTTATTCTTATTGTTATTGTTATCGTCGCCGCCACCGTCAGGAAGGTCGGGCAGCCGCGGCGCAAACAGCGTGCGCGCCAGGAACGGCCTCGGTGGGAGGACCGGTTTCTCGGGCACGCCGATGGCCGCGGGGAGGGCCAGGCACGGTACCAGCAGCTCGTGGTACGACGAGTTCCCGCCCTCGGTCGCGACAATCTTCCTGTAGTCGGCGGGCGTGACCTCGTAGACGACGCCGATCAGCCCGCTGTTCCAGACTGGATCGCCGCCGATGGCGGCGGCATGGTCGATCGTGCTGCTGCTGTTGTTGTAAGGAGGCCATTGCGGCGGCGTGCCATCGTGCGGTGGGTTAGGCAGGTCGGGCACGCCAGGGGGCAGTTTCGGGGGGCTGCCTGGGGGAAGAGGAATCTTGCGCAGGGCCGTGTTGGCGAAGCATGGTTCCTTGTATGGGATCCCGGGGAGGTCGAAGACCAGGCGGAGGGATGGCGCTGACACGTTGACTTGGCTTAGGGGTCGGATGCCGCGCACGCCGAGGAAGGTCGCCGCGCAGAGGTTGGAGCCGTACGCCAGGTAGAGGATGGTGGATGGTGTCTCGTCGCCGGGGGAGTCATGTTGTGGTTGCGCGATGATGGGCTCGGATGGGAACGGTGTCGGGGAAGCGTCGGATTGCGCGAGGCGAGCGGCGGGTGTGTGCGGGATCGAGGAGATGGGAGGGTAGCTTCGTGTGAGTGGTGTTGTCGAAGAAGTAAGGTCTGACGACGATGATGGTGATGGTGACGATCGAAACGACGGCCACGAGGCTGGTGTGTACAAGACTTCGAGGTGCTGGAGGATACAGAGCGCGCAGCTACAGCCTTCGTTGGCTGCCACAACTACTGCTGATGCCGCAGTCTGGGGGCTTGCAGCAGCCACAGCCTGGGGGGCGCTGCCTAGGGCCATGGTAAACTTTGACACGGGTGTGGGTATGTTTTCTTACGTAAAAGAGGGAGATTAAAGTTCGCTGTATTCGCAAGATTCGATGATGATGGCGAGCTTGTCGGTAACAAGTTGGCCTGCCTTAATCATGGGAATGTTCCCAGGATAAAAGGGTGAACCATTGAAAGGATTCCCCTATTTGTCAGTCAGCAACGGACAGGCTGCATACGTAATCGCTGCTTGGGGGGCGAAGGATGCCCGTTCCTGGCACCGCTCGGGCTCCGCTTGAGTCCGTCTCCGTCTGTGAGTAAGGTATCTCCTTGCCCGAGACCGGACAAGTGTGGGTGAGTTTTAGGATAATAAACACACTCAGATTTGTTTCCTTTATCTTGAGTTCCAAATCTTTTGTGACCAAGCACCTAGGTACTTCGCAAAGATGTCCCATTGCTTCTTTACCTTCCAGCTTTGCTCTCGCTTCCTCGCAGCTTCCTGGCTCAGGGGATGGACGTGTTGGTCATGTCTCTTTCACTCCTGCCTGCCTTTGCGAGAGCAAGCATCACATCTGAAAGGTCGATGCGTTCCCTGAGGTTCCATCTCTTTTCTCAATATATGTTTTACCATTAGTGTCCTTGTTTGGGAAGAGTTTAAACTGCTCCTTGTCTCGTCCCTCATCCGGCCCCAGCGGCATATCGTCTGCCCTCCCAGCGGGGTTACAGGTAACCGTTATAGGCCACACTGATCGCCCACCCACGTTCCCAGTGCTGTGCCTCGGCCTCTACCGTGCTTTACATTGCCCTCATCTTCACCACTCATCTGGGGTACATGCGATTGTATGTGCTTGGCCCACTGCCGAGCATTCTCGGCTCGGATGCCGGCATGCATGCTGGCTGGACCCTAGCCCATGGCGGCAATCAAGCTGATACCCCAATTCGCCAATCTCGAATCAAATCAACCTGTGAGCTCGCATCGCCAACTTGACCCCCCTCGTCGTGTTGGCTTCGTCATCCTCCACATTTCGCCCTCAATACCCGCACTTAGCCAAATCTGTTTTTCAGTCGGCAATCTTCAGATGCTTCTTCCAACTCCAAACAAATTCCCCATATTCCATGTTCAACTTGCCAAAACCACGTCCGTGCTGTCACCTCGTCGGCACCCTGTACATACAGCGTCAAGGGGATATAGCCATGGATAGCATTATCCCATCTCGCTGTCCAATGGCCTTGACGCTGCCCTGATGAGACGGTGACGAGATGCCGGGCATGTGCGGATACTACCTACCCTATGGCCGGTATATAGCTGCAGGCCGAGCCTTTTGGGGATTCGACTGGAGCACCTGGTAGCCACTGCAGCCTCCAAACTTGGCGAAGCAGCTAAGACTCTCAGACATGCGCGTTCCCAGGCGCAAGGTGCTCCTGCTCACAAACTCGGAGCACGGGCAGGCCAATGTCTTCCTCGCCACTAGCCATGCTCTTCTTGAGCTCGGCGCCGAGGTGCACTTCGCCTCGTTCCCGGCCATCGAGAGCTCCGTCAGGGCGCTTTCAAGAGACATCAGGTTTCATGCCGTTGACGGAATCGACATGAAGCATGCCTACCCTCGAGACGAGGTCGCCAAGTCTGGCCTGGAGGGCAAGACACCACGGTTTTACACAATGCCCGCCGTGCTTCGGATATGCCTTCACACCACAATGCCCTGGTCTGGGCCGCAGTACGTCGACATTTACCGGTCTGTTGTCAGCATCCTCCAAGAAGTCGCACCCGATATCATCGCCGTCGATCCTGCATTCTCGCCCGCCGTCACAGCGTGCCGCCACATGGGCGAGAGGTTCCTCATCCTGGCGCCGAATACCATCAAAGACTTTGCTATTTCATACCAGCCTCCTGGCCATGTCTTTTGGAGGTACCCGTGGTGAGTGTTGAGCTGTACCTCTACCTCTCCGAGGCCCTCACGTTAACGGCCTTCTAGCATCGCCTCTGGGCTCCCATTCCCGATTCCATGGTACTACGTTCTACTCAACATCTACTACGTCTTTTTGGCCGTTGTCATATGTCACTGGGACCGTCGTATGCAGCAAGTGAAGCAATACATCAAGGATTACACTGCTGGCGACATGGTCAGCCTTGACGACCTCAACCAGCGACCGCCCCCAGGCGTCAAGTACCTAGTCGCCAACCTCCCCGATATCGAATTTCCACTTCGGACAACACCTCCTCACATCATCCCTTGCGGGCCCATCATCCGGCCATTCGACTCGGTTTCGAAAGCCGATCCACAACTCGGCGCGTGGCTTGCGAGAGGCCCGACTATCTACATTAATCTCGGCACCCACGCCAAGACGACCGAAAACACGGCTGTTGAAATCGGCAAGTCCCTGGTAATGCTGCTACAACACGCCAGACGAGAGATGGCCGACAAGAAGATGGCCTCGCTGCGAGTGCTGTGGAAGCTCAACCGCAAAGACAACTACGACAACCATCGCCTTAGCCAGGTTCTTGGCGACGAGATGGAATCAGACGTGGTTCGAATAGTGGATTGGGTTGGGCCTGAACCGCCGGCCGTGCTGGCCCACGAGAGCATAGTGTGTTCCGTACACCACGGCGGCGCCAACTCGTTCCTCGAGGCCGTCGCCGCGGGAATCCCGCAGGTCGTCCTTCCCGTCTGGATCGACTGCTTCGACTTTGCCAACAGGAGTGAACTGCTAGGCATCGGGCGGTGGGGCAACAAGCTCACGCCACCCCGTTGCGTGGCGTCTGAGCTCGGCCCTGTCCTGGTGGATGTTGTGATGGGACCTCATGCGGAGACGTATAAAACCAAGGCAGCTGAGCTGGGGAGATTGTGTGCGAGAGAGCCTGGGAGAATCAAGGCTGCGAGGGTTATACTAGGCGAGATTTGATTACCACACTAGACAAGATGAGTGATGTAGACTAAGATATGGGGATCAGACAAGAGGATCAATTTTCTATTTCACTTTTCAGCTTGGAGATGTGGCTGCTCAACTTGCCGATGACACGAAGTCAGAGGTCCAATCTCGCAGTGGGTGCTACGAATTAATTAATTATCTGAAGACAGAATTTGATTTAGTCGCGTATCAACAGTTATACAACAAGAGGTGGTTCCATTCAAAGAGCCGCCCGTTCAATCGTTTCTCCCCGCCAGTGGGAATGAGGCACAGCTCATCTCTCCGACTTGCACTGCTGGTTCTTTCGTTTCTCGGGCTGTGCCTAACTGTTTTGGCTTCCAAATGACATGATGTGTGGGAGGCACAAGCTCCGCCCCCATCATCTACTACGGCACATACATGCTGGGCCAACTTTTAACAGACCACATCACTCAAATCTTTAAATTTAGCCTTAAAACTGGCCTTGACATTGGGTCTGGCCCCGAGAGGTGGTTCTACTTGGGGGATATTTTCGGTTGAAGTATGGGGTTGGTAATTCGAAGGGAGCTGATGTATTAGCCAGTGCCTCACACCTTGCTGTAGCAAATTGTCGTATCAAAAGTTGATTGGCTCTGTCCATTCCTATGCTGACTCGCACATGAATCTTGTTCGAAAAGAAATAATAGACTTGCTTTCGGGCCTTCTACCGAAAAACGCATGCAACTTGGAGGATGAGCAGCTTACTGTCACCACCAGCCGCAGCCTCTCACTCAACTCCGATAAGTGGAGGGTGACGATCATTCCTGATCCCCAAACTGATATCATTCGTGTCTTGGTTCATAAAGCATCTGAAACTTCAGGTCAGAGAATGAGTGGATCACTGGACAGTTTTCGTGTCTTCCAGCATATACACGTGTAGTTTGACGTCGATCACGCTGGCAACGGGCACTGAAACAGGTTTTTCTTTTTTGCCTGGCGTGGAGAAATGTCATGATACTACTATACACTTGCGTCACGCCAAGAGAAAGCATAACCTACAGCCGCCGCTATCCATAGGCTAAGAAAGATACCGCGTGGGCGGTTTCCCAGGGAAGATGCAGGTATCCGGTCCATCCATTCCCCCATTCCCCCAACACTCAGACGACGAACCCAGCAGTCTGCCGCGGGTGTCACCATACCCGACCCGGGTCTCAGAGCATGTTTTCGGGAACCAGCATGAGCCTTACCTTAGGGGATGGTGGGGATCCGAGAGAGGGCGGTTAGACAAACACGAGCATATATGATGCAGGGATTCAATATATCCCTGAGGTGTAAGTTTGCCCTGTTTTTTTTTCTTCCCAGGCTTATTTCGGCTACCGAGGGACAGGATGCCTTGTCTCAGTGGATATTAAGTCTCTCTCTTATTTCTTGCAGTTCCGTTTCTCCGCAAATTAAGAAGACTTAAATTCACCCCCTTTGACTGTGACAGTCTATCTTGGATTTCCTGGTGGCGTCCTCCACGCCGTTAGGAACATTCTCCATGTGACTCTGTCCCTTTTGCATTTTGTATCGTCTCTCTTCTGTGCAGGTCGGCTGGAGTTTTTATGGTGTTGAGCCACATTCGTAATTAATTAAATGGGGATGAGATCAGGGGCATTGTTTGTATTGCCCCTTTTTTGTTTTGTTTTCACCCCCTTCCCTCATTTTAGCCCGGTTTCTCTTCATGCCATTCCCCTAGTCCTCGACTGTTCAGTACAACCAGTGGTTTCTCTTTGAGCACCCTGATGGCTCCTGAAACACAGGAAACATCCCGCACCCCCGTGTTGTACTGTCTCTGCAAGAAAATAAAGATACCGTACCCGCCTTAGCGTACGTATGTAAAGCCGGCGCTTATCTCCTGTGGTGCAACCTGAGGGTAAACCTGAGTCGGTACTCCTTCGTATCAGTGGGTACATGGTTTCTGTCTTTGCCCGTCACCTGTCAAGACACTTGACTACGCTTCTAGTGTTGAAGTCGGTGGCTTGAGGGCGACAAGTTTCGAAGAACAGTGAAACATTGAACACAAGACTATTTACGCCGTGGAACAACAGGTGGCTGGTTGAAGCACTTTTTTTTTTTTTTTTGGGGGGGGGGTCGGGTTTTGGCCTGGTAAAGTGGTAAGAGTACGCGAGTTGCCACGAAACTCGTCGATAGATTTTATGGCTGAAAAAAACTTGCAAATAGTCAAAGATTCCTCCACAAACAATGGTTGATCATCGACATGGGGCGATGTAATACCGGATTCATGTGATTGGCTGGCACCGCTAGATATTTCCTGTTTTTGCGTGCTTTTGGTTCTTAGAGCCGTCGTTTTGGAACCACAACATGTATAGTGAAGATCGGAGAGATGATTAGCGACTGTTTCTTTGATGGCGTGCTCGGCCAACATGGCAATAATACGCGCGGGATTGATAAGCGTGTGGTTTGTTTTGACCGACAATCCGGTTCGAGGCTGATGTTGTGTGTCTTTGGCTAGCAAAGGGTATTAACGGCGGAACCTTGCGAGAACTTGGATGCCTCCTCGCAGCGAATCTACCCAGCCACCGACGTGATTGTGATGCAGTGTACCTTTGGCTGCCGGGACTTATTCGTGGCGGTATAGGTTACCAATCCTTTGTCCATGTCATTAAAGAAATGGCCAGCTCGCGTGGCGTTTTGAGACATCTGATATTCATCCTGATAAAGTGAAAAATCCCCTCTCTTGTCCAACTACAGCTTCGTGATATTGGAGGAAGGTGGTACCGGCTTCCCCTGAAGATACCATGGCTGCGCGAGGGAGACACAACTTGACAGGTGGAATTCGTATTGTCAGCCTATCAAGTTTGCTAAGAAAATCCCGAGAATCCGAGAGGAGCACAACAGTCCGCTGAGTTTTGACAGCCTCATGTAGTCGCCTTTTCTCATACATGTATTGACAGGCGGTATCTCTGTCCAACAGGGTGTGCCCGGGTTGATGTTTGGGCAAAGGATGCCCGGACCAACCGATGCAAGCCAGTGAGCCACTTCTAGCGTCAGGACTTGTCTTCTCATGCAAACCCGACGCCACGGAAACGCCCCATCGACGATTATATGCAGGTATCCACAGGGGAACTGGTCCCGGACGTGCGGCGTGAGGGGTGCTCCCGGTGCTTGGGGAGTGCCACAGAGACTTAGGTCTTCTCGGCATCAAATGACGGCGCTTCCGTGAACATACTGTCCTTATTTTTGCTCGTATATCACATCCTGATGTGATGTTCCCAGTTCCAAAGGTCTAACTAGGGAAATATCAGGCGATAATTACAACTCCGAACCACTTTTCTAACTTGCAAAGAGTTCCAGACTCGCGCAGCAAAAAGAGTGTCTCAGCTCCATTTGCACTGTATTAGTTTCTCCGTCCAATACGTGGGCTGATGTTCTAATTATGGGTATCAGGAGGTTCTGCGTCGACGTGGCCCAGTAGAAACAAAAGATATCAACGCGGTTGACAGACAGGAAGGACAAGCTTTCTGTGCTCCCCTGAAGCCGAATCCTAGTACAGAATGGAGATAAACAGACCGCCTCGTTGGTCGAAGTTGATGTTACACTAGAGGGCCATGGTCTAGGGTCGTCTGCTAGAGCCGTCATTTATTCGGGATCCCATTTACCTCCATACTTGAATGCATGTGCTGCAAAAGACGGAGACAACCTTGTGGAAGAAGGCGTCCGTTTTCCTGTCTCAGACTTGCCCATCAGCTGTGAATTGCCGGCAGTATGCAAATACACAGCATGGGAAGAACAGTTGCTGGGAGAGAGCGTGATTATCGTGGCCCAATATCGGAGTCCTCGGACCAAGGATACCATGCGCAGCGAGCCTGTGAAAGCCACGGCATTTGGCCAGCCGGTGAGCGGTGTGTCGTTCACTGCACTGCACGCCAAGAATTTTTCTTGAGTATCATGTAAAGTGGCGCTCTTGATCTCGCAATCCCTTCAAAACTTTCTCAAGAAAATCTATAAAAAGGGACATTCTCGCCCTCCTAACATTGCCTGTTCTCTCTCTTCAGCAAGCAACTCATCTAGCTCTCTAAGCATCCTCCAGTCTAAACATCATCCCAAAGCACTCTTCGCGCACTTGATCCTACTCAAAATCGAAATGGATACCGCTCCTCCCGGTAAGAGTTTACTTGATTCTCCCCACAACCAACCAGCAACTAGAATTGTGACTCAATTACACCAATGAAACAGCCAACAAGACCAAGGGCACTTCCAGCAGCCCCAAGGACAACCAGGGCAGCGCCAGTTCTTCCGCCACTCTGGACCGATACATCAAGGAACATGGATATGAGACTCCCTGGAGCAGTCAGGCCCCGAGCAGCGTAAGTCGTCCCTTGATTGCATGTGTTGACAGAAGAGATCGAGGCTGATTCAATATTTCTACTACCAGACCGGAGGCAAGAAGTGAATGCCTTCCTTGGCGCCGCCCTGGCGGACACAACTTTTGATCGTGGCTTTTCTTTCTTTGGATGGGCGGTTGTGAAGGCTTGAGTTGGACGTTGGGAAGAACAGAGTGTTCGTTTTGCTTTTGTGTGCTTATGAGATTCGAAAGTGGATGAGAGTGGTTAGTTTTATCAGTCTTTAGTTTCCATTGAGCTTATGAAATTCTCCCCTGAGTCTTCGTTCCGCCTCATTACCTCTTTGCTCTATAATGATTAGGGAGTATTGTTGGTTGTCGAGCTGATGAAAGGTTGTGTCTTTGCCCAAAGCATTTGGTTCTCGTACGACTCAACAACAGTCTTTATCTATGGCCTATGCGTAACTTGGAGATTGACTAACGCATATTGGTATGCGGCTGACAAGGTGGGCACCGTATATATTCTCACTGTGTGTGTCAAGTTATTCCCTTCACACTGTAGGACAAGCTGGCGGGGGTAGGGACAGACATACGTGGAGCTAGTCATGCGTTTCAATAGCTCCCAATAGCAGGGCTACATTTGAGGTTTATTATAGTATTAATTTCACATTAGTACCTTCTAATCATATTGTTCATTTACCAAACAACGATACAAAGAAAACAGCCTCGTGTTACAGAAGGACTTGATTCGAAGAAGAAATTTTTATAAGCAGGCCAAGAAACTGGGGGTTATACATGGATCCTGGGCCACTGCTCTAATTAGTTTTCTCTGTAGCACCTACTAGTGACCTGGCAGCATCTGATGTTCACAGAGTGATTCCATGTCATCGCCAAGCTTCTATCCTTGCGCAGGAGCAACTGCACTGCCCAACGACTATCAGCTGACTTGGCCGATCTGCAAGGTTACTTTCTTCTCTGAAATAGGTCATTTCAAGGCCAACAAAGCTCGTGAACCGGAAAGTGAAGACTCGGCTGATGACCAGCCAAGGCGGGGGTGGTGAGAACGAAACTATCTACGCACTTTCCTCCGCGCTTCGCTCTTCAGCGTAGACACACTTAGGCATAGCATTTACCGTCATCCATTTGTCAATGAAGGGTATAACTTTTTAGGTCGGACTGGGAGTGAGAAATTTGGACTGTGGTAGTAGTTTCTGGCCCCATTCATCTGAAGACCGAGGCTCGTAAGTGACCAGGGCCGCGGAGATTGCTGGGTCATTATGGAGCAACCTGGCCACCCCAGATGTCCCCTGATGGGGGGAGAACTTCAGACGACCCAACAAAATTCGAGTTAAATCTTGGCAGCTATTGCAGTACACCCATTGCCCAAGGCCTGGCAAGATTTCAACGCCTTGTGTATACTTCTTGGCCCTCCCAGTAGCTTGGATGCGCGCTTGCCTTGACAATACCTGGGCAGTTTCTACATTGATGTTGCAAAGCTGCATATTTCCCCACCAAGTCGGGTAGGTAGCTTGCACACAATAGAAAACTATCCACCCAATTCTTTTTCCAAAAAAATCTGCCTCTTCCTTTTCCCTTTCAGCTTGGTTTGGAGAAAGGTGCCCTGGGATTCTCGACTTTCACAGTTGAGAGACATATCACAGCATCACCGACCATACACACCTACGTTGTCTACGTTTCCCAGGACCATCATTGCCTCTAGCTGGAGTCATGGAGAACGGTACAAGTACGAACGGCCACGGCAACGGCAACGGCCATGTCGACGGGCAGATCAACGGCAACAGCAATGAGCATGCCAACGGGCTTCCTGGCTTGCCTCCCTTGCCGCAATGGAAGCATTTCGACGAGCACGAAGATGATGTCGTGGCTACAACGGTAATTCAAACTCCTGCCCCTCTCCACATGAATATGTTCTTGATATTGATCATCCTATCGGGATCTTCAACAAGATGTTGAAGATCAAGAAGACTGACAACCAGCTGCACCCACCGTCAAAGGTGTGGCAAAAGGAGTACGGACGAGAGGGGGACGACTCAATGTGGAAAAGCACTCGTGACCACGTCATGGGTAGGCATTGACAGGCAGGGCCATCTAGATCCGGGCTTTCCGCTGTATCTTGGCACGGAGTGTCTGAATGAGACTGAACTTGGCAGAGAGGGCCTGGATACGATCAACGTTTCCAAACTAGGCAATAACCTGATGAGCTTGATGACCTTGCGCTCAGTATGTTTCTCTACCGCCCTACTCAACCTCCTACAAGCACTTCTCCCTCAGTCAAAACCACCAAGTACCAACTTGACCACTATTTCCTTTGGTGGTTTGAAAGCTAACAGATCTTCTCTCTCCAAGTTCCTCCTTACTCAACACTACCTTCTCAAGTCGTATGTGGCTACTTACTGGCGAGTGTGCAAGTTCACAACCAGTCACCAGGCTGCAGTGTCTGCAGATGTGATAGGTAAGTAATGCCAAAGCCTGGCCTTTAATAAGACCTTTGTAACTAACAATCACTTGATGTTTTAGAGAATCTCGCTTTCTGGGCTGGAATGGTGGATCTCAAGCGCGCCCCCTTGGCCGAAACCAATTCCGACTCGGAGCCACGGGGCGGCTACACGTTGACCAGAGACTGGGATTTTCTCGAAGGTCCCAGCGAGTTTCGCGACCAAGACCAAGAACGAGGGCCCAAATGGGACCACAACGGCCCCGTCCTAAAGGCAAAATCGTGTACTACGAAGACATTACGAACTGATCCACCCTTCGCTTTACACCTGGAAAATGTGAAGTGAGTAAATGGGGGGAAAGTCCGGTGTAAAACGAAGGGGGGATTAGTTCGTGATGTCTTCGTAGTGAAACTCACTGGACCGTTCGAGAAAATCCCAGTATCTGCACGTGGTTAACGTATAGCCGCCCTCCCCTATAAGGTAGACTAACTTCACATACCTATCTACCTTATATACGACGGCTTTTCACTTCCCCTAAATAGGTGTCGACTTAAAAATTAGCGTCATTTCCCCCTGCAGAGTGTGCGAGCCATTGAGTTATTGCGTGGAAGCTGTCGTTACTATTTCTTATCATGTGAACTAATAAGGGACCAGAAATCACTACCACCATCTGTTTCACGGGCCACATGCCCGGTGCATATCTTCCAGCCAGGCCACCACTTGCTAGCCTTTTCCTCCTGGCGCCAGACCGGCCTTAGGTAGAAATACAGACCTATTGCCACCACCACTTCCTGGACCATCCGTGAACAGCAGGCACAGCAGTGGCCTCCAGCCTTCGATCTTCCCGTCGGCAGCCACACAAATACGCCCCACGTACATTTCGAGCTGACGATGATTTTGACCGATTTATTCCACAAGCTTATCGTAGACAGATCGCGAAACCGAGAGACTCGACACCAAAAAATGGTACCGACTGCAACCATTGCTTGACATTGCTTAAATAGGTTGAAGTTATCATAGATATCGCCTCTCCGACTTTGAGGGACCCTTGGAACGTTCCCTCGGCCAAGATTATGACCTCCCTGTTGTTGCATTTCTGGCACTTGCATGGCTCTCGCTTCATGTTTGCTGATGGATTGGCGGATCCTAACTTCAGCGCAAGCATGCCCTCATTTTTCAGATTGGCCCAATAGCGCCACTGCATGAGTTTCTGCAGCACAGCAACTGGGTATAAAGATCGTGGGGATGGTTGACACAAGAGCGAACAGCCAGGTCAGTTGCTCGGGCTGGGATGACTACCTCCCTCGTCGAGTTCAAAGATTGGCATCGAAAAGTATGGGTAACCATTTGGGTAATTCGTAGTCAATGTGCGAAATCTGACCTTCGGCACCAGGCTGTTCGACGAGTCAGCCACGAGTGTTGTCATCATAATCGCACTGGCTTTAATTCGGCAGCGTCAAAAGCAGTCCTCTTGATGGCTCGTATCGGGTCTGGGTCTTCCAGTTTGAAGAAATGGCCCTCGTTGACCGGGGCTCCAGCCATATCTCCCACAACCCACTTCTTGGTTGCAATTATTGATCAACTCCGAGAGCTACGTCGAACTGGTCCAAGGTGGTTCCAACGGGGGTTACAAGCAACTAGACCTAACCCCACTATCTAGACTTAGTTTGGCGTTTGTCTGCCTGACCATATCATATTGTAAAAGCGAGTGATCACACTGAAACATTTAGACTGGGCAGTCATACGGTGCCAGATACTGCTCTGTCAAGAGCACATGGTCCAGGGATGCTCGGCTGTTTGTGATTAATTAATTATAAAGTGGCTGCCCCGCTGTCGATTGAACCGTTTCTCGTCTCCCCTAATTAATCATTCAACTTCACGGCCACCAGAGTACCTTTCGCCAACCTTTGTGCATCCAGTATTCCAGGATCATATTGCGCTTAGCTGCTTCTTGCCTTACCCTGAAATTCACTTCAACCGTTTTCTACTATCTTCAAACTACTACCAAGAGCCAGACCGCATGGCGCAATATGGATATTATTACAGTTGGTCTAATGATGCTAACGAGTACTATCGCGAACCTCCTAATGAATCCTATGATGGGGATGTTTATCAGCAACGACCGCCTCCGTCGTGGGTTTACGTTTCTTCCGAGGTTAATCTAGAGGTGCCTTGCAGTGAAGAACAGCAGTCACGATGCCTCCTGGTACATAGTATGTCTTTGTTTTCTCTTTTCCTCGTCACTCCCGGCTTCTCCAAGATACTAATTTATTATACCTATTTCAGCATCCCAGAACATACTGGCTTGATGACAATGCTTCCGGGCTATCAAAGAGGCTCAGCAGTGGGCGCTGCGCGCCTACTACAGGCTGGATAGCAATTCCAACTCCGACTTTGCGCGAGTATTTCAGGTCCTCTTCAGAAGACCAGTTGACAACGACTCAACCCGGGAGAGCGTGGAGAGTAAGTTAATTACCTACCAACCTTGTATATAATACATGTAAAACTAGATCCCCAGGATAGTGATTATGAAACAACAAATCTTGCTTGGGTTTTTTGAGGCTAGAAGAAGCTAACATTGGTTTGTCTAGGAATATTGACAACGTTTATAAATCTCCGACAGAGTGGACAAGCAGGGGGCTACGACGGCTTTGTCCGATTTGACATTCAAGTCTACAACAATAACCGTAAGATATCTCCCAACAGCGAAGTATGCGGGGCCTCTAACTACCACCCACTCTCAATAACACTTAGTTCACCGCTGGATCAACGACGACATGAGAGGAACATGCTTTGACCCACGGAACGTTTTGATTGTGGATGAAACAAAGGAGGCTCTGAAGAAAAGAATGTATTACGCCACTAAGCACTCGGTTGGGCTGGAGCTCTTACAACCCGCGATGAGCGTCGGCTGTATCATTCTACCGTCAGACGTGTTGTAAGAAGGAGCGTTTGTCGTGAGTCATAAGCGTGGCTGTTAGGTTGGGAGGTGGTAAGTCCTAGGTATGGACCGAAGGTGTTGCTCTTCTGGTCAAGCTACTTAATTAGTGTACGACGTCATAGACTCAAGCTAGCCCACATGTTGCGGGCTCAGGTTTCGGTTATATTGAATTAACCCCCGCCACGAGGAACACCAGTCCGAGTCCACTTTAGATTTGATGATAGGTCCTCACTGCGAATAGTACATGCCGACTTCGACTTTTGCCACTCTCATTAATCCCGGGAAAATCCAACGATCCCGTCAGGGAACGCGTCTACCCCTGAAAACCTGTCTTCCCCCGATGAGCTCCCCTCATTCTCCATAACAGCCTTATTAGCTGGCTCATAATTAAGGCTTGTTTTCTTCGCTTACATGTACATCAGAATGTTCCAGTCGGCACACTTGCCGTAACCCCAGGTCAGCTCTTCCCGTCCCATGCCGGCAAAGCTGCCGGAGCGAATTAGGCTGGCTTTGCACGGAGAAAACCCAAACCACCTCAACCGACCTGCAGCTGAGAGGAGTATTAATTTGGAGCGGGCATACGATCTGCAGTGCCCAGCCGGCAACGCCACGCGAGGAGCTCAGCGACTATACCTGGTGATTCCGTTATTTGACTGACCGCCCCAGGTAGATGGCGTGGTTGAGCTTTCCAAAGCCTCTAGACTATTGGTGCCCGGTTCGGACGGCCATAGACTGCAGACGTGTGCTCACAGGCCGCGGCTGGTAAAGACAAAAAAAGCCTTCATGTAACGTGCCAGTAAGACAAATGGGGTGACGAGGCCAATGTTCCAAACCCGGCGATGTTTCTGGCGTGGTGTCTAAGAGCAACATCAAAGTATAAATATTACCCCTTTGTCTCTGCCAAGCAAGTTTCGAATGGACTCAGCTGGTTTTTTTTTATTTTTATTTTTTAGAAAGTACCAAGGTATTCGTCGTACCACGGGCGCCTAACGCCGTTCAGCATGGCTCTCCTCATAAAAAGTTGCCTCCTAGGCTTGGCTTCGATGGTCCTGGCTAGTCCGCTGCCAGCCCCTATTCCGGTTGACACGACGTCAACATCCGAACAGGCAAATGCGGCGAAGCCAATTATGTGCAGCAATTGGCTTCCGACTGTGGTTGAGGGTTGGACCGACGGCCCCGCGACCATTGCTGTGTGTGCTCCGGAGCCAACAGCAGTAATCGCTGAAGACAGCCAGGGGCTGCATGTCAACTTACTCGCCGATCCGCCTTCCACAAGCACCACAACCATCACAGTGACGGTCACAGCGACAGCTTCGGTCACCACGGCACCGGCCCCGCTGAGCGAAGTGACCGTCCAAAGGACCTACACCACAACGGTTTGGCCCCGGACAGTCACGCTCGTCGAGAACATCAACTGCACACGCACCGTCCTCGCCTCGCAGGCACCCGCACCCGCCCCGTCCAGCCCTGTTGCAACACCAGCCAAGTCACCGGCTCTCCTCCGCCGGCAAACAACAAGCTCAACTTCAACCACGCTGGTGGTGGCCCCGCCGCCCTTCTCAACCTCCAACACCACCACAACCACCGCTGCCGCCCCTGGCCGCCCAGCGAGAACGCGAACAGTCTGGACCGTGACCACCGCGACCCAAACCACCGACCTGCTCCGCACCCAGTACCAATGCAGCACGACTGTGGCGTACCTGTTCACCGTGGACAAGACGGCAACGGTCTCATACACAAGCACACTGTGGCCCAGCAGCGCCATCGTCACCTCGACGCTGTCGGTGGCGTGCAACCCGTTCGGCCTTGGCGTGCCGACAAGCTTCCAGTTGCCCCCTCCTCCTCCGCCGGCCGCTACCTCGGTGCCCAGCATTTCGTTGATCCCGGGCCCGAGCCCGACTCCTTCTGCGAAGACAGCAGCAGCCAAGAAGAAGCGCCAAACCACAGGTACCACGTCAGCCGCTGCGTCGGCGGCGCCGACGGTGGTGGCTCCCAGTCCCGGATCAACCACGGTGGCAGTCCCGACAACGTCGACCCTCACTGTGCACCTGACGCGGACGACATACTCGCTCATCACCGTGACGGGGACAGGTCTCACCACGCGCCTGACGTATGCGTGCGCCGCGACGAGCACGAGCGTGGTTGTTCCGGTACCGGTTCCGACAACAACAACAACAACGACGACGGCGGCGACGTCGAAGACACCGATTACGGCTGTGCCGCCGGTTGTTACGACTCCATGAGAGAGGGGGGAGGGGGGGGTGATGGATGTGTCGGTGGGGTTGAGATATGTTTTGGTCAATATGTTAATTAATTACCGAAGAAAACCTGCTGTGTAAGGTGAAAACAGACCGGAAGAGGGATAAGGTCTGCCTGAAAAGTCCGTCGGTAAAAAAAAAAATCAGCTCAATCAATACGTTTGAATTACCTGATGCCGAACCTGTCGGTAGTAAACAAACACATTTCATTGATACCCATTACAAGCATACCTTGTCCCCAAGTGAGAAACAAAGTCCTTTAGGTGCGCCTAGTGGTAATTGTCTAAATAATTATAACACACTTTCAGTACTTGGCTGAATATAATAAACCTCAAACCCCAACCTACCTTATATGTTCTCGTAGCACGCGTCTCTCGGCTCGCTTCCTTCAGATTATTACCCTCTCAACCCGCCCCGAACAAATACATGTACGCCAACCGGACCAACCGAACGAAATTATAGACTACAACCCGACATCGAGTAAATCGGCGACGTTAGAGGAAACCCACCTTTCCGAGCTTATCCACGTACGGCCGATCACCGGCGCGGCACAAAAACCTGTGGGCCCTAGGTGATTAGCATTTAACCAGATAAAGAAAACAAAATGCCTCCCTACGAGAATTGAAATGGTATTGACTGACCTCGTGGTGGCATCGTGTTCTCGATCCAAGCCCCCGGGCCACGCATTCTCCATCTCCAACCGGTGCTTCGTCTTGGGCTTGCCCTCCTTGATGCGAATCTTCTCAAAAAAGACATAGGCGCCGTAAAAGACGCTCGACTTGGCGCCCTTGATGGCGCCCTTCATGCCCCTGAACCTGGCGAGTTGTGAGCCCTGGAGGTTCGACGGGCGGCCTGCGGACTGGAACTGGGCGATGATGTCGCGGCAAAACTGCGCCTGGGTGACACCCGGTCCCTTGAGGTGCGCGTTGATTTTTCGGCGGATCTCATCGCACGAGTCGAACACGGGAACGTCGTCGATCTCCTCGCCGGGAAGTGTGATGCCGCTGATGTCAACGCCGGCGCTGTTGAACAGGGGCTTGCCTCCCTTGACCGAAGGGGCGGCAGTGGCAGTGGCTGTAGCAGCGGCAGTGGCAGTACCGCCTGCTGCTGTTGACGTCGGGGCATTGGTGGTCTTCAGCTTCTTGCGGGGCATCTTGAGGCCGGCCAGCTCGCGCTTCTTGAAATACTCGCAGGCCGAAGGATAAGCGTGGGAGCCGGCGCCCTTGTAGGCGCCGTGCTCGGCCATGAAGCCACTGAGCGACTTCATGCTGACGCCGATCTCGCCGGCAAAGGCCGTCTTGGTCATGGCGCCGGCGTCGAGGAAGGTGTTAATCATGCGGCGAACCTGGTCGCAGTTCTTGTCGAATACCGCACCATCAAGGCTGATGTCCTCCAGGTTTACGGCTGACTCGGGCACGAGTTGGTCGGACGACTTGCGCTTCTTGGAGGTGGCAGACGCCTTAGCAACAAGTCCAGCTGCAGCTTTGGTAGCCGGTGCAGGTGCAGGTGGAGGCACAGCATTCTCCTTGCCTGGCGACGTGGAGAGGATGCTGGCGATGGGCATGAAGTTGATGGTGCGGTTTCCCGCGCCAGACACTGGCAACATGCCCAACGCGGTTCGCTTTTTGTTTGGTCAGTCGCGTGAATTCAAGGGCGTAATGGCCCATGGGGACTCGAATTCAAGATATTATTATTGGGACAACTCACCTTGGGGCCCATGACGTCCGGTGCTCGTTTTCTCTGGGTGTGATATGTATGTTGGTATCTTGTGTAGAAGGTGACTGACGAGTGACGAGTCGAGTGTTCCTATTTCAAATGTTTCTGTTGTCTCGAGGTGAGAAAAGTCGCGAGTTTTCAGAAACAAACGAAAAGACGCGTCTGTTTACTTGATGGGTTCGAGATTGATTTCGAATGGTTCAAAATCAATTCGAGCTATGCCCTGATTGTCACTGGGCGGGGTCACTAGCAGGGAGCCGCCCCTGCCCCTCCATTCCCGAGCGCCAGGCCCCTGGGGCACAGTGGAGAACTCAATTTGATTGCCAGCATGGCCCTGCAGTTGACGCCTAAGGCAAAAGTTAGCAGAGGCTATTTCAGCCTCAGGTCTCCTTTATCAAAGACACGGTGGGGGGGCCTCTGGCTGACCGAACGTCCCGTACTTAGAAACGCCGAACCCCCACAACGTTCATCCAAGAATTTACAACCTAACGCGGGACTACCTAGCTTGGTTCTAGTATATAAGAAGCAAACGGTTTCTTTCCGCGCATTGTACAATAAACCTGGTACTACGTAGTCATGACCCATCCCTAAACTCTGCCCCATCCAAAACAGCTTCTCACACCATGCACATCGAGGCAGATGGAATTATATCAGTGAGCTCATCATTGAGCTCCTGTTCCTAGACCATGGCACTCAACCCAGGTACGCTCTCTTACAGCCCATTCCTTATCGGAACCGATCAATCAGGTGAAAGACTTATTACACTTCATAACCACATCACATCCCTTGCCCCGGCCCAAAAATAAAGAAACAGCGGTACGGGTGTACGGTAGGTAGCATTGCCAAGCCATGACATGTTCGCGGTGACTAATAGCCCATGAACAGCCCACCCATGATAATCCGCAACCGAGCTTTTGGTAGCGAGCCATAAGGCGAAGCGGACCTGCTGCCCGACTTGCCAAGCAACCCCCAAGCGTTATTGGGATTGGACAAACATGCATCGTGAGAAAGCACGGCCACTAGGTGATCATTCAACGGAGCTCATCATGTCGACCCCAGCCTAGTGAGATTAGGGGTCGACTATAAAGTAAAAGATGCAATTTTTTGTCGACGCCCACCTCTCGTTCTGGTCTTCTCCACGACCTAACCTTTAAACAACATACCCCTCTCTCTTTTATCGGACTACCTTTCATGATGGGGCCAGAATTTGGTACTCGAGCCATGTTGGTGTTTGCCTACCTTCTCTGGGCTTGCGCCTTGGGCAGTGCGGCACCATCACAGTCAGGGTCTCCGGGACCGCCAGGGCCTAGTCACAAAGTGCCCATCGTAAGAAGAGAATGGTAAGATCATCAATAAGCCAAACTAGGTACCTGCCTACGCGAGCTCGGCCATCATCTAGTCTAACTCACTGCCACAGGCGTACTCTCTCAAAGCGAGACAAGGCCGACTATATCAAGGCGGTCAGGTGCCTGCTCACTAAGCCCGCCCTGACGCCTACGTTCAACAACACGGGCGTCAAGTCACGGTACGACGACCTCGTGTACACGCATGTTCAGCAAACCTATGCGATCCACTTCACCGGCCACTTCATGGCCTGGCACCGCTTTTTCACCGCCACGTACGAGAACATGCTGCGCAACGAGTGCGGCTTCACCGGCGCGCAGCCGTACTGGGACTGGACGCTCGACACGCCCGCGAGCAAGTGGGCGAGCTCACCCGTGTTTGACGACGTGACCGGCTTCGGCGGCAACGGCGCCTTCGTCGCAGGCGACCCGAATAACCCCTTTGAGGTTCCAGGCAGGACGGGCGGTGGGTGCGTCACCACTGGTCCGTTTGCGGGTGACAATGCCCTCGTCCATCTCGGCCCGCAAAGCAGCGTCACCTACAACCCCCAGTGCCTGAAGCGCGACCTCGCCCCGTACTTTGCTGCGCGGTATCTTGCTATGAACCAGACCCAGCTCACCTTGGCGCAGCCCGACTTTGGCTGGTTTGCGCGCACCGTTGAGGGCGGGCCGAGTTTCGAGGCGTCAGGGATCCACGGCGGTGGCCACTATGGCGTGGGAGGAACACTCGGTTTGTTTACCTCTCCTTTTTTTTTTTTTTTTTTTTCTAGTTTGAAAGTGACTGATAATCGAGTTTCGAAACTTAGGACAAATGGGAGACCTCTTCGTGTCCCCGGCTGACCCCATCTTCTTCTTGCATCATGCCAACCTTGACCGCGTTTGGTGGTCGTGGCAAAAGTTGAATCTACCTGCCAGGTTGGCTGATGTGTCGGGGCCCATCTTCTTGATGGACTACGCCAATACCTTGGGCGGAAATGTGACACTGGATTACCCCATGACGCTCGGAGTAAGCGCCGCGGATCTCACCGTCCGTGATGTCATGAACATTGCCGGCTGCGGCAAGACAGGCGCTATGTGCTACGAGTATGACAAGGTGTATACACTTCGGAAATAAGGGGGCTATCTTGAGTTCATAGGATAAATTCCAGTGGGGACGTTCTAAACCATGTTTATCTCTCTTGGCTAGCATGATGAGCCTCCCTTGAAATGCGGTGCCCGACGACCCGGCGACAACTATCCTCGCTCCCTTTGAACCACGCGGTACTTCATTGTAATTACAACCAGCTTTCTTTAGGTTATTTCACTTCCCCTTCCCCTTTCGCTTTTGGTGTATGTAATTAGATATTGGCCCACTCATGTCAAAAAGAAGACAAGATACCGCTTTAACACCATGGCTAACTAATTCCTGAATGACTGCTTCTTTGGCAAGTGTTTCTCTACCCCGGCCTGAAGAGAAAGCAAATGACTCCAGTCCAAGCTGTCTTCGCCCAGAGACCACGCCATCACCCCTCCCAGCCCCTTGGGCACGATAATCTGCTCAAACTTGCTGGTCATGAGGTCAGATGTATCCCAGGTCCAGAAGAGACTGAACTCTGAATCCCAGTACCATTCACCGCCGTCCATGCCGTCGTACTTGGCGCTGGCCAACGCCTTTTTGAACGACTCCTTTGTTGAAGCGCCTTCGCACCGGCCAAACCCAGCTTGGCAGCCCGTTCCGCAGTGTCCGACTTCCGTGCCGCTAGAAACACTCACTCATCAACATGGCATCTTTCAGGAGAAAGAAACTAGGAAAAAACTCACCAGTATCCCCATTGCCCACAGCAGTCCGACGCCTTGCACTTGAAGGTCGTCCCGGCGCCGCATGTGCCGTCGGGAGACTCGGTCAGGTTAGACGGCAGGGGCGTGAAGTTGGCCGCCTCAAAGGTCATAGCCCCCGAATTGCCCGTATCAGATCCATCAGGGTTCTCAAGAAGCACAGTGGGACATCCGATGGCGGTGTCACAGACTACCCCCTGAGCGGTCATGAACCACTTGGCGTAAAAGGAAAAGCCGAGGTTCATCTTGCTTGGTGACATTCCGCGAGCGATGTACGTGTTCACTGTGTTCAGGGACCCCTGGATTGAGGAGTGATGGTTTGTAACGTTGTCTCGGCGGTTCATCAAGTCGTAAGTCATGACCTGTGAATCGGTTTTCGTTAAGGCTAATTTTCTTTTCAAGACAACTTGGAAAGGGGTTGTAATTTACATTGACAAAATCAACCGCCTTGTTGATCTTGGGGACTTGGTCTGCAGTGAAGGCAATCATGTCTCCCTCTCGGCCAGGAACGGCGATAGACAGCTCCCTGCATTTGATTGCCTTTTTGATCTCGGCAAGCAGAAGCGGGTATGTCTCGATCTCGGACCTCTTGTTGGCGTTTGTGTTCTGCTTGTAGTCTGCGCCGTTTCCGCCGGGATATTCCCAGTCAACATCTGCGTCTCAATGTCAGATTCTGTTTATTATAGACTTGAGGTAGATACCCCTCGGCGGGGATAGATGCCCCTTACCAACGCAGTCGTAACCAAGCCGCTTTACTGTTGCTGCAACGTTCTTGGCGTACAGTTCCCTCGATGTGTCGCTCGCTGCTCCGGCAGAGAAGCCGTCGGTATCCCCCCAGCCTCCGATTGCCATGCAGACTTTGGTGCCAGGGTCAAACATGCCCCGAATCTGGGTGAGGTTCATGAACGGTGCATAGTCCCCCGGCGGGTCCGTGGTAAAAAGTGAGGAGCTTGCAAACGCGGTGATGACATGCGTGATCCCGGCAGTCGCGTTATGGCTAGGCAAGATGGATGCGTGCCATCTGGTGAAGAGATGTCAGTATAAGCCTAGGTAGGGAAACACCTGCCAGCATTGCCACGTACTGATCAAAATAGAGGACATAACGAGAGGTCGCCGCCACCGCCCCTGTTGTGAGCAGTGAAAAAATGAACGAACGCATGATTCAAAACGAGAGTGATGACAACTGAGTACCCGGGAGAGAAGCAAGACTCCGTGAATATATTATAAATATATATATATATATTTATATCCCGCCGTGCCGCTCTGAAGGAGAAGAAAGATAGGCAGGATCAACAAGTGTGTTATTGGGTGCAGGATCTTGGGGTGGTACCCGGCCTTTATTATGGGGGCTCCGAAATTGCCCCCCTGACGATCGATCCCACGCTGGCGTCAATCATCAAACAACATGGCAAGCGACGCGTCTGTCCCGGATTCTGCAATTCAGCCGGAAGAGGGCAACTGGCCCACAAAATAAGCCCCCGCTGACCGTTATTTATGACAGTGCTGAGTGAGAGAGTTACATGCTGGGCGATTTGCTGGGCTTGATGTGATAATTAAGAGATCTGCAGATAGTAAGCTGATGACAGTGATGTTTACGAGAGAATTAGTACTAGTACTACTATTGACCAGTATAGGCAAGGGTTTTGTCAATCTCTCATGAGTGCTGTACCCGGGCGCCGCACCTGAGATCCCGCGTCATTAAATTTGCCTTAGGATTACTCCCAGCTCGAGTCTGGGAAAGCATTTCCCTAGATGATGCTGGACTCCTATCCACCCTTCTCTTCTACTAGATCATAAGCAGAAGCAGAATAACCATAATCGCCTTCGTCTTCTCTAAGTAAAGGCCAAGTAAAGGCCTGGTGTGTAGACTGCCAGTATGGTATTCTTTGCACGAGCAACATTTCCAGCCCTTTGGCCGTATGATTTCTGTTCACATACGTCAGTCTAGTCTAGCATCTTCACAGGTTCTCTGCACACTTATTAGCAAACCTCAAGCAGACAATAAAGGAGTCAGCGGTTAACTTGTCCTGTTTTCTCCCTTTTTGGCTATAGCCAGCCCCTGGATCACGGGAATATTTGGCTCGGACACTTCTCACAAAGCCGAGATGTGGGGTCACTCAGGGCCTTCAGAGAAAGCTCAATACAAGCACGAATATAGATAAATAAAAATGGATGAACAGGATAACTTGTATGACCTCGACGTGGAATAATGCCAAAGATGTTAATAAAACCTTTGATGAGCAACACGGTTCCTTGTCCGCCCTCGGCGAAGTTTCTCGCCTCTGTTCTCGCCGAATTGGCCAGTGATTTCATCACAAGAAGATGGAATGGGCAACATAATGGGATGGTGCGGCCCACCCGCTGCGCAAGCAAGCACTGACCGGGGGGTATACAGGACATGTCTCCTCCAGTGGCTGATAGGAAGGCCTCACCAATGGGCACTGAGGTCGAATGGTAAGTTAGGTAGTTCACGTCTGTTAGCTAGTTCACGTCTGTTAGCTAGTCTAACAACTGACTAGGTATCTTCCAGAAAACCTCATGCCCAGGCAAACGAGACACCTTTTCTTCTCAGGCTTGTGCACCTGACTTTTGGAATTCCCAATAACAACAAGTGTTGGGTCCGAGTGAGGGGTTCCAAGCCGAGCTTTTTGTCTTTTCGTTCCTCGCTGATATCAGGTAGGTACTTCAGGTTATACTTCAGGTTATTCCCGCCTCTCTTGTCTTGCCTTCCTCGTTGTTTCCCACCTTTTAGTGCTGCTGCACCTCCAAAGTTTGATTCTTTCCTTATAATTAGGTCCCGCCGCGGCACTCTCCTTCAATTTTCTTTCCTTGAAAGTTCCATGCCATTTGATTTCCTCCCTCTCCACTCCCTTCACCCGGACCACCCATTTCCTCCCGACCGCAGATGAGGCTTATGGTGTCTGGTGTCTGCAGCATGGTGCCGCAGCGCATTTCGGTACTTTCTCGTTATCCTGCTCCATACCTCACCCGTTGCGTGTTGACCCTCACCACTGGTTCTGTTTTCGAAGCATGGCAGTCATCAAAGATAATTACCTTCCTTACTCCATACACGGCGACACCCGTAGCCACAGCGACATCTACCTGAAATTGGACAAAGCCTAAGGTAGAGAGAACGTCATCAAGGGACCGATTGGCTCTGTCTCTCGCCAAACTGTGGCGTGAGATCAAGGATGTCCCGAAAACGATAGCAGACATGTTGCAAAACCTCGAAGCTCTCGGACTCCTTGTTGGAGAGATGGAAAATAAGCTAGGGATTTCGAGTTCCCAGCTCGTTACTGGCACCGTGATGAACATGCAGTCCATTGCCATCCAGCGCTGTCGCAAAGCTCATAAAGATCTGGCAGACTTGATCCAGGATCTGACCTCGGAGATTCACTCCTCCAGAAGGCGGAAGAAGTTCGTCGCCAGAGCAGCTGTTGTGCTGAAGAAAGACACGCTTGCAAAGTTTGAGCGGCGTCTGCAGCAGGCGGTTCAACTTCTAAGCCTTGCCCTCCAGATACACACAGCGTAAGTTGGGCAACTGCCATGTATGTTTGGGAGTATTGAAATCTGGCTAACACGCCATCTCGTACTAAGTCACTGGTGAACCGTCAACCAGAGTTGGTTGCAGAAAGAGTGACGGAATCTCTGATATCGAGGAGCCGGCCCTTGACTATCGTCGTTGTGGGGGAACACAGAGCTTCTCAAGATTGCATATAAATCGACCAGCCCTATGTTGAGGTAGATGGAATGTGCACCAGACACGCCACAAAATCGGCCAGGCAATTGCCTCACACGAGGCGAAACAGTCGCTATTCGAAGCGCTTCTTAGGGCTTTTCCACTTCGAGTACTCTGAGTCAGAAGGCCAATTCTCAGCCGATCCCAAAAGAACTGGCACTTCCTTCTTCCCAGAAGCATATATGTCTTTCAGGTAGATGCTGACAGTAGTTGGTGAAGCTTACAGAGTCCAACTCCAAGCCCCCAAATGGCTCATGAATCGAGTATGGGATCTTCAGGTCTCTCTGGCATGCTCTGGGTGGAGCAGCTTTCTTCGCACATATGCAATTTTGCCAGATGATTCGCTAGTGTTCAAGTATGCCGAGAGTGGCATGGTAACCGAGCTTTTGGAATTGTTCGACAAGGGACTTGCTTCGCCCTTCTCCGTTAACAGCGGGGAAGGAAAAACTCTCCTTCATGTAAGTAATGTGTCAATGGGAAAAACCGCACATCGCATGCTTACACTTAGCAATAAATAGTATACGATACTTCTTCATCAGGGCCTATTCGAACAACTAGACTAGACTAGTTCTAGTGAGCATGGGGCTCAATATCTCGGCCAAAAACTTTTCGTGATCTACTTGCCTTTGATCCTTATTGAGCATGGTTTTTGCATTGTCCAACCAGGAAAAGAAGATCCAAACTCACAGATTCTTACTGTCGCATGGCGTCTATGACGATGTTTGTCATGATTATCGTGGATGGGATCCGAGCGGCCGGGACATGTTTGGAGAAATCGAAAATCTAATGATGCTGTCTACGAGCAGCCTCGAGGTTTTTGAGTCATCTCTAATTCATGTCGATTTCTTATCCGGTTTCCAACAATGGACGCCAAGCCAAAGGATGGGCTTGATTTGCAACCCTACTTCTCTATTTCATTCTTTCTTTGATCAACCAACATTCAGGCAAATTTTTCCTCCAGACGGCCGTTTGACCATCAAAAACCTCCAGTCCAAGAAAGATATACAGTCTGTTTTGCACTGGATCAGTGAGGAATATTTTACTGCGGCCGTTGGGGCAACCTACCCTACTACTCATGGGCCTCCTCCAGCATTGAAACTCTTACTTCAAAGGCAGTGGGAGCGGTGCCGCTGTGTGTTGCAGGAAGTACTATCCGCCGTAATGGTAACTTACAAAGACCTCTGCGACAGAAGGAATATTTCCATGACTCCCTTGTTTTTAGGAATTTGTGAGGGTTCAAGTCCGGATTATTTGCCAGAGAGTTGGATCAAACCCCCAATTCAGTCACTCCAGAAAGCTATCAGATATTGGCTGAAGGACTTGCAGTTGTGCGGGATAGACTTGAAGTATGGAGAGGCTGAAAAGAAAGCCTACGGGTGCTTCGGCTCTGAAGATTGGTCAATGTCAGATTCCGGAAATTGGCAGCTGGTCAATTTCACATATGGACCTCAACCTCAGGATTGGGTCTTTGTCTGGGATCTTATGATCGAAGAACTTGCTGGGGATTCTGGGAGATGGTTGAGCACCCTCAGCTTCATGTTCCTGGTGCTTGGGTCAGAGTGAGTGGGTGGATATATGTAGATGAGCGTTGGGGGCGAAATTGCCATGTACATCCTGTCGGATAGAGCGCAAATATTGGGATTCATCAATTGGAAGATTCATCACACAAGGGGGTGCTAGTAACTATAAAGTAAGAAGAGTCCTTGCAAGTTACAGAGCGGGAGACCGCGAGTTTCTTGATACCGTTGCAGGCCATCTCTTCCTCTGTGTGCCTTCAAGTTATAAGCATGAGTGATGGAATGTCTGTAATACGAAACAACCACAATTTTTTTTTTTTGAAAACATGCGCAAAGATAAAAGTTGATTTCAACGATGTGTAACCAACTGGGAGGTGTCAAGTAAAATCAGCAAACTATTTTTGCAGAGAGTCTCACTCTGCATGCCGTTCTCAAGTGATGACACCAAGGTCAGGGGTCGTGCGGCCAGAGGTCTCCACAAAATTAAAAAAAAGTTCTCGTGAAACTCGAGACATCCATGACCATTCCGCAAGGGAGGGACACAAACAGTGTGATTCCATAAAAGGGACTATTGCCTGTAGATCAAGATGAAGACACCTGATACGAAAGATGGAAGCTGAGAACCTACCAAAGAATCGTAGCTTGTCCTCCATCCTCCAGAAGTGGCAGCTCGGAAGAGTCGATGCGACGTGTCAGTGCAAACTGGCCTCTGTTGTCTCAGGGTGCTGGGTCCAGGCCTGCCGCCCCATGCCCCATCGCTAAAATAACGGGAGCCTATCTGGCCTCAATCGCCTGCACGGGGGTAAGTCGAGCCTAAAACGGGTGTCCCTTGGAAACCTTTGTCCATTGCAGTGGTGACTTTTGCCTCTTTTTTTTTTCTTCTGTCCTCTCCCTCTCTTGCGTCCACCAACAACGTTGGTCCTGTCCATTCTTTTCCTTCAACGAAGCCAATAATGCAATCATGAGGATCTCTGTGCTCTCTCTCGGCCTTTTGGCCTTTCTGACACCGCTCACAGCAGCGTGGACCAAGGAAGGCAAGTTCCAGCACTCCCTCCCTGCCTCCCCCACTGCACTGCACCCCTTCCAACTTCAACTTTGCTTTGCTTGATGGTCTTTTGGATGTGCCCAGTGTCTAACTGCTGACTTCATCTCTCCAGACCACGAAATCTTCCGTGTCCGCGACGAGCTTATAGCGCACGAAGGCCCCGATGTTACCTTTTACGAGTTCCTGGGCGTGAACCCTTCGGCGAGCCAGGAAGACATCAACAGGGCGTATAAGAAGAAGTCGCGCCAGCTTCACCCCGACAAGGTGAAGCAGCAGCTGGCTGCCGAGCGCGCCCAGGCCAAGTCGAATCACGCAAAGAGCGGCAAACCCGGCGTCCATGTCTCCAAGGCCCCGTCGCCGGCCGAGGTGAAGGCGGCTGTCAAGCGCGCTTCGGAGCGCCAGGCCCGCCTCTCCATCGTCACCAACGTCCTGCGCGGGCCCGGCCGCGACCGCTACGACCACTTCCTGTCCAACGGCTTCCCCACCTGGAAGGGCACCGAGTACTACTACAGCCGCTACCGCCCGGGCTTTGGAACAGCCCTGTTTGGCGTCTTCCTCTTCGCCGGCGGCGCCGCCCACTACATCGCCCTCTACATGGGCTGGAAGCGCCAGCGCGAGTTTGTCGAGCGCTACATCAAGTTTGCGCGCCACGCGGCGTGGGGCGAGAACCTGGGGATTCCTGGAGTCGATGGACAGCCAGCCGTCGCCGCCGCCGCTGCGCCGCCACTTCCCCCTCCCCCTCAGCAAGTGTACCACGACGACGAAGGACGGGCCATCCCGGTGAACCGCAAGATGCGCAGACTGCAGGAGCGCGACGCCAAGAAGGAGGCCTCGAAGGATGCGCAGGGCAGCAGCGGACGGAGAGGCCGTCGCGGCGGCGGTCGCGATCAGGCGACATCCGGCACTGGCTCTGGATCAGCGACGCCCCAGCCCCAGCCGCCTCCGCCGCAAGGCAGCGGGCCGACTGGTCCCAAGAAGCGTGTTGTGGCCGAGAACGGCAAGGTGCTGGTCGTGGACTCACTGGGCGACGTCTATCTCGAACAAGAGGACGAGGACGGCAACATAGCCGAGTACCTACTTGACGTAAGTTCTCCTTCTCTCTCTCTCTCTCTCTCTCTCTCTCTCTTTCCAGCTGGGACACACGATCACAAAAAGCTAATCAATTCTGTTACAAACGCACAGCTCAACGAGCTTCCCTGCCCCACCGTCAAGGACACGGCCATCGTGCGCCTGCCGCTGTGGGCCTACCAGGTGACTGTCGGCCGCTTCATCTCGAAACCTGCCCATGACGAGAGCTCCGACGACGACGAAGCCGAGGGCGAGTTCCTCGATAACGACGAGGACGACTCGGAGGAGCCTGGCAAGGCCACGCCGACCACCGACTCTGCCGAGGAGTTTGAGCTGCTTGAGAAGTCGGTGGACGACCTGGGCCAGGCCAAGACGACGGGCAGCAGCCAGAAGCAGGCCGGCAAGGCCGGCAAGCGGAAGAACAAGAAGAGGTGATGGAGCGGGCCGCTTGGCGCCAGCGCGTCGTGAAAAGATAAAAGATGTATACATGATTGCAGGCACGCAAGTGGACGCAGGCACCCTGTCAAGGGGGGGTGTTTTGTTGAAGGCGTGGGTACATTTGTTTCGATAACATTGTTCAAAAACGTGGAAAGAAGAGGGAAAGAGAAAGCGCGAGAGCGCATGGGTTGTTTTCCGTGGTAAGTCGACGAGTGGGAGCGGGCATGGGAAAGTTTTGTAAACACCAAGCGGAGTTCGGTCTGATGAGCAACCCCTTTTTCTAGTTGATAGATAGACTCTCAAGCTAGCAATTGTCCGTTGTACAAGTCCCGTTTGGTTACCTAAGGTGACTGGAGCCCGCCCGCGAGACACAAGTCTTGACAGTAAACATACGTCGATGGCAGGCGAGCGATTTCCACGAAATCTAATTCATTGCTATCTGGTGTGGCAGTGACGAGAATTAACCCATCCATCCGCTCTTGGTATACGTTGCCCATCCTCCAACCCATAATCCGTTACAACCAAAGAACTCCAATCCGCAAAGCCGTGCCAACCATGGAAACAAAGCAGTCGCCCAGGCCACTTATCCTCCCTCAAAGCCAGGCCTTCAAATCCCAACAACATGGCTAAACACCCTTGCCGCCAGCTGGCTGAGCAGCCTCGCCCTGTCGGTTTGCGGTAGCTCCTATTCACCCGTCCGTCGCCGTCAACAACTTCCATATCCCTCTCACAAGGTTCAAGATCTCAGGAACTCTACACCGAGCGCACTTACCTGGAAGACAGCATAGACACTCTTGCCCTTGGCGTCGCGGACGGCGCCCAGCCTGTTACCAGCAACAGCGCCCGCCACCGCGCCGGCAAAGTTGGCCACGATGAACCCCAGCGCGCCGCCGCTAATGCCGCCCAGCACGCTCCAGAACTTGCTCGTCGGTCGGTTCGTGCCGGGTTCCGCCATGCCCTCCTCGCGCAGCATCTCCTCGAACACGTCGGCGAACTGCGCGTCCTCGGTCTGCGCTCGCGCTTGCTCCGGGTTCGCTTGGCCAGCATTGTTGCTGTTGTTGTTCTTGTTCTGGTTGGTGAAGAAGTTCCATGCCCACGAGTAGGCGCTGCCGGCAGGACCACCTCCAACGCCGGGTTCCACATCTTCGTCTTCCTCGGCAAAGGGGAAGCCGCCGCCGCCACCACCACCACCACCACCGCTAAACAGCTTGCGCTGGGCGTCGTATTCTCGCCGCCGCGACGGGTCTGAGAGTGTGTAGTAGGCGTCATTGACGAGTTGGAACTTGCGCGTGCGCTCATCGCGTTCCGGCGAGTCTTGCGGTACCCGGTCTGGATGCGTCTTCAGCGCGGCGCTGTGAGTTGGTTCTAGTGTTAGTTGACTGATGATGGTAGATCGGGGAAAACAGGTGACAGGCCCACCTACCGTTTGTAGGCATCGCGGATCTGGGTGGTCGTGGCCGTCTCGGGGACCTCGAGGATCGCGTCTGTATATTCCCCCTCCCATCGCGGATGGTTAGCGATCTGGTTCCATCTTGTTCAATAGGTAGGTATCTTGAGCAGCGGGGATTCTAAATGTTTTGCCCTAGACAGGAAAGCGGCGTACAGTAGTTTGGTGGGCGTGTGCGGACCATCTTGACAGGTTGTCTCCGTCTTTGTCTAGGGAGGTAATGTTTGAAGATAATGTTTACTGAGAGTCAAGGGTGGTCAAGATCTTAGGTCACGTACTTCAGGTCTCAGGCTTACTGAGGATCCGACGAGGCCATGTATATGCCAGGCGCGACCAAGGCCAGCCTTGTGCCCCCTCCGGTTGGGAAAAGAGGGAGTAAACGTCATCTGTGGCGTTGCAATGTGGCTCGTTTGCACATGTCTGCCAACCTACCCCTGTCCTCTACACTGGTGGGTGGTCCTCCTGCACGCCCCTCCATTTGTGGCGGCCCTTGTTCTGGGCCCCGTCAGAATTCTGGAAGCCAGGTCTCCCCCTTGGCCGATTTTCAAGCTCTCAACTTGGAGATCTTCTTCTCTCCACCCTCTTCGTTGGTCTATTTTACGGGGGATCGGGCCAGCTGTCCTTATTCCTCAGCATCTTCTCCCATCAGGCCACTCTGTTTTTGCTGTCTTGTATCTTTTTCACCTGGCAAGGAAAGGACAGACATACTGACCGTTGCCGCCTGGACCCTGGCAAGCCTGGGCAAATTCCCCTCGTGTCCGCTCTCATTGGACAGGAGCGAGACGAATGCGTAGCCGCTTTAGGCCCGTTTCATGTCGGCTGCCCTGTGACGCATGACTGCTTCCTGCTCTGGGGAAGGTCGGGCTGTGTGACTGCCCAACCGGCCACACAATCGCATGGAGCTGGCTCTTTTGGAGCCTGATGGGCCACAATCGCTGTGACAGACGGACTGTCTCCGCATCAATCACTGGATCATAGGTCGCGGTCAGCGGGCAAGTCCCCTGTTGAAGCCTTCTGGTGCCTGCCAGACCGCCGGCGTGCCAGCCTCCATGCTCCTTTCTCTTTTTCTCTTTCCATACATTATTAATTTTATATACATGTCAGGATATCTCTACTTCTTTTCCTTCTCGTCGAGTTTCTCTTTCCACTTCCTTCCAGTCAGTCAACCTGACCGCTTCAGCTCCGACTTCGCCTTGTCTCGTGGCTTCTGCTCCGCCAGACCCCAACAACCAGCCCAACAAGCGCACAAAAGAGCGCCGAGTCATCTTTGTCCCGGCAATAATCCCGCACTCCTTCTCTCCTTTGTCCCTGTGGCTTATTGTCCACATATTGTCCCCGCCTTTGATCCCCGAGCAAGGCCGAGCCACACGACAAACCAAAACCACTTTCTTAAACTCGCCTTCTCCGCCTTTCAAGGTGTCTTCTTGTGTTTTCTTCGCCCAGAAAGCTGTCGTCTTTCTTCCAGTGGTACATAGCATAGTCAATATAAAACGAGTTGTTGCAACCGAGCACTTCAGCCACCCCAAACTTCCCCGCCATCATATCTGCTGGTATTTTCTCCCCCCACACTGATCATCACCAATCTGGAACCTACCTTACCCAAACCTTCTTCCCCGCCAGCTCCACAACAGAACCCTCCGTTCTGAACTGTTGGTTCCAGGAGCAAAGGATTCAGGTACATACGAAACCTCATCACATCGTCCACACTGCACACCCCCATCGCTTCGTGCATTTTCCGAGGTTGGTTGCAGAGTTGCCCCCCCCCCCCTCCCCTCCCCTCCCCAAAACGGTGGACATATCGCCCTGCTAATCATGGCATCACAGCCGGAATAACCGTCCATGACTCTGGTGTATCCCAACATGCAGGCCCAGGAGGAGCTTGCCGCTCTGTTTTCTCGGAACTTAACCTTGGAGCCAACAGCAGCGCCCACGCCTGTGCAGGCAGCACCAGTTCAGCCTCCAGTGCAAGAGGAGAAGATCGTCTACATCTCTCAACACTATACTCACTCGGCCCACATTGCTCGCCAAGATGTCCACGTGTCTCAGCAGTCCTCCAGACCTGCCTCGGAGCCGCCACAGCACGAGCATTCCGCCGCAGAGACGGTCCTCAAAAACTACGGCGTGGACACTTCGGGTTTGTCGTCGGCACAGCTGCAGCTCTTCAAAGCTGTTGACGACCCACAGAAGCTGAAGCTCATTGAGTTGTGGCGCGTCTGCCCTCCTACCAACAGCGACGACAATCCGACGCTCGCGTGGTCCATGACTACCGTGGACCAGGAGGAGATCTTGGCCAAGATGCGCTACGACCAGAGACAACGGGCCATGGAGCAGCAGACTACCACCATCATGAGTCTGGACGGCACACCCCTGACGCCCATCCAGGGCGGTGACGGCCGCTGGATAGCTGCGACGTCGCACAGCTATATGGAGCCCTACATGGCTTCGGGTTATGAGGAGATGGCTCGCCGTGAGTACGAAGCGTCTGCGCGTCGGGCAATTGCTGAGGCTATGGAACAACCAAAGGATGTCTACAGCAGCCAATTCGGCCCTGCCATCGTCAGCGGTGGGCCGACTTTTAATCCTGCCCATGCCGACCCCGTCTACAACACAGGCGTCGATTGGAGACAACAGGAAGAGCGCCAACAGGAACTGATGGCAAACCAGTATGGACGGCTGGTATCAGGATTCCGCCAGGACCCCGACGAGGAGATGCTTTGATTTGACACATGCCACACACATATACCACCAAACTTACGTTGATACCAGACTGAGACAGCGAGACAGCGAGATAGATGCGGATTGGGACTAGTTTGGAGACGGGCAGAAGCCAACGGATGTACCACGCAGAACATTATTTACAACGGCATGGAATGATTGAGGGAAGGATATCATTAGGCTCAAAGGATAAACCATAATTGGATGAAGGTGGGAGCATTAATTCGTATCGTTGTCGAGCGTTGGAGTAACTGGAGTTCATGGATAATTATGGCAACTTTTGATGATTGGACATTACAGGTTTTGACAGACTGCAGTATTCAGCCTTCATCCTTTCGTATGAAGTAATTTCATGAATCTCATGCTCTCTGAAGTGTTCTGAGCTTGTTGAAGCCTTTGCGATTCACAAGGGATTCGTCTTTTTTATCCGTAAGTGCTGGTGATTCGTTACCATGACTGAGACTCGAGATGCCGACAGGCACTCAATCCCTTCCTATCTTATCATATTTCCTATATTCATGAAAGAATATACCCTTTCAAATAACCTCAACCTCAGTTCCACACTGACCTTTCCCATCCCCTCCTCTTCTGTGGCCATTTGGATGGCTTCTCTCAAGTATCGGTCCGCGCGTACCTCGTACATGGCCCACCATTCAAGCCTGGTAAGGCCATTCTCCCCAAACGCCACCCGGTACGCCAGCGGCACGTCCAGCAGCACGCAGGGTTCTTGCTGGCCGACCAGACCAGCGACGCTGAGCCGGGGCTTGGTCTGGGCATCGGTGATGTTGTGGCACCCGCGGCCGTCGTCATCCGCCGAGGTGGCCGTCGTCATCGTCGTCGTGGGGAGGAGGAAGGTGATGCTTCGCAGGCCTTCGAATATGATCCCGACGTCCACAAACTTGAACGTGTGGTCCCAGGCGTACTTTTGCCATGCATATTCTTCGTCCATTGCGGCCTCGTCAACTTTTTCGGCAGCCCCGGGCATTGCTTCATGGTCGACTGCTATGTGCTGGATGTCTGCCACGCCTGGCAAGTCCCACGCATCCGTCGAGACAGCATCTCGGACTTCGTCCATGGTATCTGCGTCCAAGAAGACGATGTCGATGTCGGGCCGGAAGAGAATCATGCTTCCTCCGCCTGTTGTCCCCGTGCCTCCCCTCCCAGCGCCACAAAGGTTTCCGGCGCTTCATGGCGCAGTGTGCTGTACACCTTCTCACAGAACGCCTCGGGGATAATTTGGCGAGCGTAGTGGAACGACACCTGGGGGTCGGTGGTGGTGGTATCGAGCTTGGCGACGATGAGGCGTGGCTCGCTCCGGGCAACGTCTTCGTAAATCTGAAGAGCTATCTCTGTTGGTATCGTATCCAGTCTTGAGTTTGACTGGGCATCTACTAGTGGTGCTGGCTGGTTAGCTAACAACGTACACAATGAACTACTGATATACGGTGCTCAAATAATGCGTACTACCTGACTGCTAAAACATGGCGATGACTGCTCGATGCGTATGCCTAATATTTGGGGAATTTGGACGCGTTATGAGAAGTCTGGTAGGGTATCCGCGAACGAAGTGATGAATTAATTCACGAACCGCCTGTCTGCCCCGTTCGTGGTCTGGTCTACAGCAGTGGCCTGCGCTGGTCTGCGCTGGTCTGGCTAGGTCTCTTGCCAAACTCGAAGCAGCATTCTGTCACTCCCTTCTCAATTTACAGCAGGTCAAGATGAGATGATAGTGAGCTTTAAAATCAGACGACAGTGATATTAGGTTAACTAAGGTAGAGTCTGGACTACTCCACGTGGCCCAGACTAGCACCTTCGTCAACTCCCCAGCTCTTGTTCAGGGTATCCAGTTTTAGTGATGGTTAAAATCGCGCTCACTGCTGGACAAGACGTTTCTAGACACTAGTGATAGATCGCAGGACTGAGTCCCTTTATTCCACTGATGGTTAGCATGATGTTGCCAATAGCCACGCCTAAGGAGGCTTGTCATCATGTCATGACCCAGACATCTGTGATGTTGGCAACGTTTGGGATGACAATTCACACCAGAGTCCCAAGAGTGTTACCAACTGAGCGTTTACATGTGAGCAAAAGGGGCTGCCCCCAATTCTTTTGTAAGGCGGTTATTAATTTATATCTTACCTCAAAAACTTTGTATTATCAAGTTTCATTATAGACAGAATGTAAATGGTAATTTCCCTTTCTGAAAAAGTCAGTTTCCTGCTATAAATATAATCACTTACATATCGAAATGGGAGGTCGTTAATCATCACTAGTTTTGGTTAAGACATGTTAATAACATCATTCATTCCTCTTCATCAATCATGATTTTCTTCGTTATCGGGTCGCGAAAGAATTCCAGGTTTCGTTCAACGTATACGTTGTCGTGAGGACGAAAAATATAGGGGTTAATACATGTCAGCAGGCATAGATCGGGTGTAGTCTCTCTGGCAGACTTGCGTCGTCTCCATGATCGAAATTTCACAGCATCACATCCTCAACGCCAACACACCCCAGTCCAATACGTATTATGTCGAGACATGAGGCCCAAACCCCGCCATTTTCTTCAGGCCCGAAACTGACATTATATTCCTGGACGACAATATAATGGAGGCGATTCGAAATGATATTTCGTTGTCCGACCCAAGTTCATAAAGCTTTATGAATAGATCCGAGGCGTCATCGGGGCCTCACACCAGGAAGAAGAAATGGATACGGATTGCCGCCATGTAACAGGTCAAAGTGGCGTACCACAACACAAGAAAAGGGATGAGGACTATGAGGCACACCTCGAACAGCGTCGGAAGTTCGCCGCCAAACGAGGTCTCGACGAAAAGAGAGCCACCAAGCGGGCAGAGGAAGAACCACGAGGTACTCATCCGGGAGCTACCACGACACGACATGCCGCTACCCTTCAGCCTCTACGCCGGCAGAACATTACCGTCACTCAGAATACCATCACCAACCTGGTATCGTACAAGGTCACCAGAGGTGCATTGGTGCTATTGTTCAGTGTCCGCGAGAAACAAGGCAAGTGTAAGCACGCCTACGAGGTATCCCGGCACCATATTCAAGTACAAAGCACACCAGGAGCGTCATTTCAAGGGCTATCGGTATAAAAAGGCCACTGCGGAGGCCAAGGGCCTCGCTTATGTCCCGTATGCCGAGGAAGAGGTGTATCTATTGCTTGCTGTAATACTGAAGGGACTAGTTCTAGCTAGCCACAAGAAAGGCCGCAAGGGCCACAAAGAGGTGCTTGGTGGACCGGGCAAACCACCTACGCCAAAATAGGGGTTTGTTGACTGTGAAATTCAGGGGTTGGGCCCCCCGTCTCCTTCTGTAATATAGTACTAAATTTTTGCTTTTCCTTGCCCACCTTATTAAAAGGTGGTCAACCCACATCTCTGATTAGAGAGAGGGGAGCTCTCTTTGGTACTTTGAACTGGCCTGTTAGTTCAGAAGAATCAATTTGCGTTGCCTTTCATGATTTAGTCTTTATCTTTAGGCCGATAGGGTCTTCAGTCAGTCATTCAGCCAGTCAGTTCTTTTTTCATTGTTATGATCATAGCATTCAATTTTTTCATTCTGAGCTACGGCTCGCCCTGTCTTGCGTTTTGTTTTGGCCTGTGGTGTGTTGGGGAAGACGGAGCTTCCAGGTGTTCACTAGGCAAAGCTGAATATCCCCCACTCCAATTCATCGACGTTGTCGTACTGGTACTAAGCGTCGAGAACGTCATGAAGGGTGGCCATATTGCCGTCTCTCTCGGAAATGATACCTCTGCGGACGTGGCAAAGTTCCTGCATGTGGGCACCAACGCCCCGAAAGAACTAAAGGAAGGGTCACCCTCCACAGCGCCTAGACTTGCATTGCAGACTCATCAATTTTGTATCTGGTCTTGCGTTGTCGCAGCGAGCCAGATATTACCAGGGGGACGAACGGCCTCCGAGGAGGAAGGCCTTGCGCCCCCCAAAGAGGTGCTCAGACAAAGCCAGACATCCCCCCCTCGCGGGCCGTCAGTTCCCTTCCCCGCTTCTTTTCATCGCCGCCGTTGTCGTACTGGTACTGATCGTCGAGAGCGTCATGAAGTGTGATCATTTTTCCTTCGCTTTCAGACATTAGCTGATCAGAGCATTCGCGCTGCTCTGAAGGGAGCTAAGCCAAGAGGTATAGGGGTGGAATGTGGACAGAGATGTAGAAAAGGGGGTCAAAAAGAAAGGGGCAGTGATGAAGAGTGAACCGAGGAGAGAGAAACATACTTTGATGTCAGATTCTTTCGGGCTGATCCCCCGCGGGGAGGCCGCCCTTGGAAGAAGGCCGCGGCTTCTTCAAGCTGTTGTTGTGGGTCCTAGGTCTTTCAGTATTTATTCTGGCAGGTGTGGAAGGGTGTGTAGAAACATACTGCTGCGTCGACGTTCTCTTCGATCGCCTGTTTGGCCCGGTTGATCGCATAGCGGCTGCCAACAGGTCCAATTTCGCGCCGTACGCGAAGAAAACCAATTGCTTGACGAAGCGGTCTTCGTGTTTGATTGATGACTGGGGAGAATGACCCTTTCTTTTGACCCGAGCCTTCGTACAGGATACAGAGGGCTGGATGGCGGCGGGCCACCATGGTGCCGGACTTCAACGTCTTGGGAGTTGGGCGCAAGCAGTGGGGCTGACGAGACATGTAGAGAGAGAAAGGAGAAGGGTTTGAAAAAGAAATAATCAGAAGGCGGAGGGGTGTCCGTAGGTCGATCACTACTTCTGCGCGGGTAGGCAAGAGCTTCATTTAGTGACTTGGAGGGCTGGGGGGAAGAGAAGAGCCTCGAGGTGGCGTCATTGCCGCGTTCAAGGTCAGCTGCGGGCTGTCATGCTGGCTGGGACTTACTGGCGGTTCGTTTGGTGTTGCCTAGGATGACGGCCATAGAACTGACTAGCTCGTTTGCTACACGTTATAGAAGGCGGCAACCTTTACAGCGTATTGGAGTGCGGGCAGGCTGTAGTTGGACCTCTGGCCCTGTACAAGTGGCCGCTCTTCCATTCTATACCTGAGGTACGGAGGCTCAGCGCAACGAAAAAAGTACTCCCCGCCCAGTGCGGCATTCTTATATGATGGGTGTCAAAGCCTGCTATGTTCCATTTGATGCGTGGTTACATCACCGTCCTTTGCTATCCAAGTCCCATTTGAAATTCCAAGGACATGCAAGGCAGCTTTGTTACCTAACCGAAGATACTTGTAGTTTGCGTGAAGAATAGGTACCTAGGTACTTATTACAGGCAGTGGACGAGCCTACTACCTTGTTTTTAGGCCAAGCACTGGGGTGGGTGACTCTTAGGTACTTGGTGGGGATGTACTAGTAGTATCTTTGGCCGGTCCTCGTGCCTTCCCTGTCACACCCCGCGGTGAGATTTCGACATGATTCCGAATCTGCAACGCGCTACTCCAACTATCCCTTCTCTAGCCCTCTATTCTCTCTTCTTCTTTCCTGATACACCATATTCCCCATCAAAACTCTCAATATACCCCAAGATTCGTCGACATGTTGCTTGGGTTACACAAGTCTTCCACCGCCATCGCCACCCTTTCGTCTTCCTCAGCTTGCTTAACTCGTCTTCCTAGTCCACCCTGGCTGCCAATTCAGCCAAAACAACCGCAAACTCGGCGTTTTTTGGGTCTCCTGCGAAGCCGGCACATACATCCGGACGCTCTGCGTACATCTTGATCTGTTGCTGGGGGTTGGAGCCCACATGCAGGAACCCCGTCGAGTTCGCAGTGGTGTCATATTGGAGGGAGAGCGATGGACCCACGGTTACGCTTCACGGCGCGTTCGATGCTCAACATCGTTTATCACCGCACAAGGTCGTCGCATGGCTCAAGTGCATGCTCCGGTATGTTTTACGACTCAACACCAAATTGAAGCTGAGCGGTTGGCATGTAACTTCTATGCGCTGCGTCTTTTATCAAAAAGAAGGTGGCAGAGAGCCGGGGAAGGGGCTCGGCACGCAATGGCAATATCACAATGATGGGAGAGAAAGTGACCGCGGGGGCCCGCGGGGAGAATGTCCGGATTCTGTCTGGGCACCTCTGCGCGGGCCTTTCGTTCTTCCCTATGAAGATTTTGTTTAACTCCGGAGCTCCCTGAGCTGACCGTGCGTCGCAGGAGCTGGAACGGCTCTTGGAGAGGGAACTGAAGGCTGAAGGAAAGCTCGACAAGTCCGGCAGACCCAAGGAAGCGTGCCCGGCGAAGTGGGCATTAGGCTACAAAGACTTTAGACATATATCCGAGACTCGTGATGGCCGTGGTTACCCACTCCGTGAGTGGTACACAGGGGCCAGCATGCTGCCAGGTATTTCACGCGGTCCGTCGCCGCCAGAGTTTATCAGGAGGATATGAAAGAGAGGAATGCCAAGAGAAAGAAGCATGATCATGCGGCGTTGAAGGGGCGAAGGGAAAAGGCTTGCAACAACATGAAGGCACAGAGAAGAATGGCAAAAGGGCAAGGTTTCTGGAGAAGGCGACTAAGCTCGTATGCAAGGCCTGGGTGCTGAAGCCGATACATCCTCCATGGACCCGATATACATATATATGCTGTCTGCGGCAAACGGGACTGAATACCTCTGCCAAAAACCTATTTATTTCCTTGGACCTGGGCTGAGAGCCCCAGTCAACAAAGCATATATTCTCGACCCATGATGTCGTCTCTTCCCTTCAAACCTCTTCGTCCAGGGACCCAGCATCGCACCATCACCCTGTGTCTATTTCCATGGTCGCCAAATTCCAACCAATTGCTCTATTAATCTCGCGCATGCCCCTGAAGTCCGAACGCCCACCCAGTTTTTCAAATAGTCGTTGCTGCTGAGGCCGAATTTCGAAAAACAATCAGCAACCAAAAATACCATTGTTGAAGTCTCATCGATTCTTGTCCGTCGTCATGTCATTGGGCATTGGTCGGTTTTGCCTTTATCCCAGACACGCTATCGCCCTCATTGACGGCGATGGCGAATTCATTTGAGCCAAAAGCTCCAGGGTCTCTTGATTCCGCTCGTCTTGTTATGACTAGAATGGACCGCACTCCGAGTATTGTGGTAGAAGACGACAAGCACCAAGGTGGCGAACAGAGGGCTGAAACGGGGGCGCCGGGGTCTCATATTTCTTTGTGGTTATCTCTGACTTCTTCGTGGTGGTCTTTGGAAAGAGGAGGACTGTCTGCGGATTCTTGTTAGAACGGACACGAAAAATTTTATACTTGCCCTGGAAAAAATGGTATTGTAATCCAAGGGACTTGCCTTATCTTTACCTCGTGGCTGGCCCAGCCTGGAGGATAAGACTTTTGCAATTCCCGGGCTTGGTACAGGCCTAAACTTTAATCGTGAGGGCCTTTCATGTCAAGGAGCCTGTCCATGCGACATACTACAGGCCAATGAAAACGACAGGGCAATGAGGTAAGGGGTTTGTGATATTGAGAGATCACAGGAAGACGATACAAGGATCCTGCGTCCTGTATTAGTTGGTGGATCTAAAGCTGATTACCGTATCCTCGCTAGCAATGTGAAAGCAATAGTCTAATGGAGTTTTGGGAATAAAGTTTGCATTTCCCCAACTCAATCAATACCTCAAATTGGCATTCAATACGAGTCCCAGGGCTCCAAAAACGGCAGAGAACGGAAAGAACAATTCAAATTCTCTGGCATCCCTCTACTGGAGAGTCAAACGTGCTGCAGAGAAAAGACAACAAAACAAGTAATATCATGAAATGTGTTATGGTTCTGAAAATAATATATGCAAGAAAATGAAAAAATAAATAGAAACTCACCTGGGTACCAAGTTGATATATCTAATGCAATTGCCCGTCGTTTGAATACCTTATATTTTTTGTTCGGGGGATGTGCCACGATTTGCATGTCAACATCACGGGGCGACGTTGAGGTGGGTGGATCCAAGATGTGGCTGGTGCGCAAGGTTTATGGGGGCTGAGGCTGAATGAGGCGGGAGCACGCGCCACAAACCTAACCGGGACCGACCACCTGCATCTCGCAAGGCAACGCGCAGCTCCAGGCTGCCTGAAGCTCACCTCACGCACGCACGTCAAGCAACAGCAACCGACTGCAAACCAAACCAACACCTCCAACATCCGAACATCGTCGACGCTCCTCCCCACCCAAACCCGCAAACGAAAAACTGTCACCTCTCGACCTGCTAAATCCTTTTTCCCAATCCAAAAACCAGGACCGTCGAGTTTAAATCACAATGGTAATGCAACCCACCTCCTGGTGCGGCGGGCGGATGCTGCTCAGCAGACAGCTCCTCCCTCCCAAATCGCTAGACCGCAAGCCACCCAAAAAATGAAAGAGAAAGAGGTGAAAGCTAACTCTTGCACCCCCTCACCGAACACAGACGTCGATAGGCACAGGCTACGATCTCGCCAACTCCATCTTCTCGCCCGACGGCCGCAACTTCCAAGTCGAGTATGCCGTCAAGGCGGTCGAGAACGGCGGCACGTCCATCGGCATCCGGTGCAAGGACGGCGTCGTGCTGGCCGTCGAGAAGGTTATCACCTCCAAGCTTCTGAAGCAGGGTGCCAACAAGCGCATCGCCACCGTGGATAGACATTTGGGTGTTGTGAGTAGTTGTCTCCTTTTCTTCTTGGGTCTCCAAATAGCATCCCCCCATCACACACACACACACACACAACCTTTCTAACCCTTACGCCTCCCTCCCTAGGTATACTCGGGCATGATCCCTGACGGGCGGCACTTCATCGACCGGGCGCGCGACGAAGCGCGGTCGTGGCGCGACACCTTCAAGACCCCAATTCCCACAGCCGACCTAGCGAGCCGGATGGGCGGGTACATGCAGGCGTACACGCTGTACCAGTCGGTGCGACCATTCGGCATCACAGCCATCGTGGGCGGGTTTGACAGCGAGCTGGAGGCGCCGGTGGACGGCGAGGTGGGCCGGGGCCCGTCGGTGGGCGCGGGCGGCAAGACGGGCGGCAAGAAGTACGGCGGGCCGTTCCTGTACATGATCGAGCCGTCGGGCCTGTACTGGGGGTACTACGGTGCGGCGACGGGCAAGGGCCGGCAGGCGGCCAAGGCGGAGCTGGAGAAGCTGGACCTGGGCTCGAGCTCCGAGACGCTGAGCCTCGCGGACGCGGTCAAGGAGGCGGCGCGCATCATCTACGTGGCCCACGACGACAACAAGGACAAGGACTTTGAGCTCGAGATGAGCTGGATCAGCGGCGCCGACGGCCCGACAAAGGGGCTGCACCAGGAGGTGCCCAAGGCCCTGCGCGACGAGGCCGTGCGGTTGGCCAAGAAGTCGCTCGAGGACGAGGACGAGGAGGAAGAAAAGAAGGAGGACGACAAGATGGAGGAGTAAATATGCCGTGTGCGCATCTTTCTTATTTCAAGAGGGTCACACGAAGAAGTAGCAGCGGGCAGCGTCATATGTATTTGTACAACCATAACGGCGGTGGCGGCGAGAGGTTCGCTCGGTTTGGCCCGTGGGGGGGAAGATAGACTAATTTCTCCTGGCATTGAGCTGAACATTTTCAGGCGCGTATATTCTCCCGAGAAAGATCACACAAGGAACATAGTCTTAGTAAGCAAGTGCTAGTAAAAGTGCCCGCTGCCTCGCGCATCTCAAAATTCCCCCCTCACTTCACTGCTATCGGTTGGGCGACATTTCGTTGGGCTGGTGGGGAACCGCCTCGCAAATACGTGCGCTAGGCCGCCGACGAGTAGATAAAAAAAAGGTCACCTACTAGTCATAAAAAAATATTTGGTTTGGAACAAGCTCACAACAGCGAAAGGAGGATATTCTCTTTTCCTCTTATATCCCTCTATTCACGGGTATCCTATCTTATCTAACGGGGTCCGACCTACTCCTCTTCTTCTTCCTCATCCTCATCCTTATCTTCATCCTTATCTTCATCCTCATCTTGGTCTTCATCGTTTTTCCCATCCTTCTTCTCCTTTTCCTGCGCCGCCGCCATGCTAGCGTGGCTCTGGCACCAATTGAGCCAGTCAGAAAAGAATGACAGCTGGATCTTGACCTGGCCCCAGTACCACCTGAGCTGGGTCACCGAGTAAATGCCAAATACCTCCTTTGTGCCGTCGTCGGTTGCGCACAGCACCGACGCGACAGCCAAGCTAGCCGTCGACACCGCCTTGGCAAAGGCATGCGAGGGGTCCTTGGAAGCTTCGTCGTGGATCTCGGCGAGAAGTTCCAGCAAAGAGTCAGGGTCAATTTCGGTTTCCACCGATTCAGCAATGTGGCTGCTCCGCGCCTTCTTCAGACCCTTGGAGAAGTTGAGGATGATATCGCATGCCTTATTGGAGAGGGCCTTGGCCGTCGTGGTGCGCACAAGCTGCAGGAGTGGCAGCAAGATGTCGAAAGCGAGCGGGTTTGATGCTGCGGCTTCCTTCTTGACGAAGATGGCCAGCAGGTCGAGAACGCGGTGCTTAAAGTTGAGGACCGTGTCCTTGGCGTCCTTCTTTTCCTTCTTCTTACTGGTTGTCTTGGCACGCAGCTTGAAGATCTCGGCGAGTTTCTCGTCGACCACCATCATCTCCGAGTCGCTCATGTCGGACTCTGGCTCTGACTCGGCCTCGTTGTCCTTATCGAGTCGGTGGCTCCCGAGAACCTCTGCCAAGGCATTGTCAAGGGCGTCGAGGGCTTCTTGGTCCTTGTCCTCTACCTTGTCTTCCTCCTCATCGTCTTCATCCTTTGAGTTCTTCTCGTCGTCGTCGTCGTCGTCGTCGTCAGCCGGCGCATCCTCAAGATCTACAATCTCGACATCAGAGTCGAGTTCTTCCTCATCACTCCCATCCTCCTCATCATGGCTGTGTTCTGCGTCAAGCATATCCTCGTCCTCGGTGCTGAACAGGGCAGCCTGGCCCTTCGCATTTTCATCAGCAGCCAAAGGATCGGTAAGAAGTCTAAGGGCTTCAGCAGACATAAGGCCAGTGAAAGCCTCGAAGACCTGCTGCGAAACCTGTCGCATCAGAGAAGACGGCCGGGCCACCATGGCGAGCAGAATTTCGACCAGGTACTCGGAAATGCCCTCACCATCCTCAAGAGTCTCTTCACCAAGCTTCTTATAGCACTCCTCGAGTTCATCGAAAAGATCCACAACGTCAGGATCCTGGTTGTAGAACTGCAAGATGGCCACAGAGTGGAGTAATGCTAGTGCTCGCCGAGGGCCGCTGGTAGCCTCGGTCTCCTTTGCGGGATCCAGCAAGTCCTTGAGCCTTTCGTAGGCCTGCGGGAGCATGGACGCAGCGACTTCGTCTTCCGAGTCAACATCGGCTTCAATGGCCAAGATGGCGTTGCAAAGATGGCCGAAGTCCTCGGGCCTCCTGACCAGCTTCGCAAAAGCGGATGTGGATTTGGTTCGGAGTGCTTCCTTGATGTTTGCAGGCACAGACTTGTTGGAATAGGCAAGCTCTGTCAACAGTTGGATTGCTGAGCCGGGAACCGACTTTTTGGAGCCGCTCTCTTCTGCTTCAGATAGGGCACTAGCGAGCCTAAAGAGGTAGTTTCCGAGGGCCTGATAATACTTTGCATCATCAAGACCAGTCTTTGAACGATCCTTTGGTTGCAGCGTCTTGAGGACCGATTTGATGGTTGTAGGGGTTGTTTGTTGCAGGAGCTTGTCTACTGTCTTGGTGTTGGTTCGCTGGTCAAAGTTGTATGCGCCGTGGTTGCCAAGGAGCTGCTTGAGGATAGTTGTGAGGAAAGATGGCTCTTTCTCCGTGGCTGTCTCGATCGCCTTCAACGCCTTGAGGGCGGCACGGTGAAGGTATCGGTCTTCTACGGAGGCTTGATTCATCATGCAAGCCATAAGGTTCTTGCTGAAAAGAGTGACTACAATAAAAGTGCAGTTGGCGGCGCCTTCAAGCATCTTCAGGAAGACCATGAAGCCCGAGAACTTTTGGCTGTCTGAAGAGCCCTTGGAAAAGAATCCCTCTATAATCTCGTTAGCTGAAGTTTACAGGGAGTGATGGGGAAAGACGAACCGTCAACAACCCTGTTCCAGAACTGCTTAAACTGCTCTGAAGCATCCGCCTCGTCCCCGCCGCCCACTTTGATGTAGTGGGCTAGGATGATATCCCATACAAAGTGTAGCCTAGCAGTCCAGTTGCCTGCCTTCTGTTGCTTCCTATGCCCGTCCTGCTCACTCGACTCGTTGCAACTATCTTTGAGAGCTGCCAGCAGAGCTGCGAGAGACGCAGCCGCCAATGGGTGCTTCCAAGGCTGTGCTGGGACCGCCATATCTGGGAACCGGTCTAAGGCCGTAATCCAAATACCCACGCCTTCGGGGGTCTTGGAAAAGCCGTTCTCTCCCAGGATCTCCAGTGTCTTCTCGGCCAGCTTGCGCTTCATATGCGATATCGCCTCCACAATGATGAAGCCGCATTGCGACTTGAGCCAAGACTTCTTCTGCGCGAGCTTCAGGAGCAGGTCCAAGACAGCAAGCCACCTCGACTTGTCCGAGTAGAGAATGCCAGAGCGAACAAAGCACTCAAAGCCAAATAATTGGCCAAAGAAGTGGTTCCTCTCCTCTTGGCCCGGAACACTTCCGCCTGTGTGCGTCTTGTCGACCAAGATTTCCAGGACCTTGTCAAAGGTCAGCTCGGTGTACTTTGAGCCGGCCAGATCCTTCTCTCCGAACAATTGGCCGAGAATCTCGGTCAAGACGAGGCTGAAGCCCAGGCGCGAGGCGTTTCTCCCGCTAGCCAGGCCGCGGAGGAGGCGCTTCTCGAGGTGACGCAGCAGGACGGCCTCGGGAACACCCTCTCCGCCCAAAAGACCAGATATGATCGCATCTGCGGCATTGATTCGGTCGTTGACGTCTTCGCTTCCCAAGAGTTCGTACAGGGAAACTTCGCGCCTGCGCTCCTCAACAGTAAGCTGCTCGGAGAATGGGGATTTGTCGAGGGCTTTCGGCGCCTTGGCTTTGGCTGGGCCGTTCTTGGATCGCTTTTGGGATGGCTGGTTGTCGCCGGCAGGCTCCTTGCCGGTGCGCTTTCTTTTGCTGCCCATTTTTTATATTTTTGGGGGGGTGGTGTGGCTGGAAATGTCTTCTGAAGTCGTTTGCGATGGAGATCATGATCATGGCCAGGAATTTTTTAGCGGGGCCTATGTCCTGCCTGTTCTTACCGCCTTTTATCCTGACTCCCCGATAAACATGGGGTAAAAGCTTGTGGGTTCGTTGGCTACAAGGGTTACCCTCGTTTTCTGCACGCCATATGTTTCTCTTTGTGCATACCGAGGTGATTCCCTGGATCCTCAGAGAGCCACCGTAACTGGATTGTTGCAAGATGGCACATCCTGGATTCGTCAAATCCATGTTGATGAATGGGATAATAAAATTTTGTTGTGTTATTTCTGAAACTGTCATCCAGTTTTGCTAGCTGGTGGCAGTCCGTTGTCCTTGACTTTTATGGTATTTGGGAACCTCCCTTAGGTATTCTCGGCTTCAAGTTCAAGATATCCTCAACTCAATTAGGCACCTATGTACTGTGTACACGCTATAAAAATTCGCCCAGACAAGAACTCTTCAGCTTCTCGCCACAAGAGGATCCCCGAGGCTTTTTATGTCCAATTTCAAGGATCACCGAGCAACTACAACCCCAAAAAAGTCTTCAGCTGCTTTTCTCCATTTCTTTCTGATTTTTCCTTCTTCATCCCTGGGCCAATTTAAGTTTTTTGATGGCCGGGTCCAGCCGTTGTAGGGTTCCGCCTGCCATGGCGCTGAGGTTCTTGCGTCAGCATCCACGTTGGGACCACTCCACTCGGCGATCATGGGTTTCTTTGACATGGCATGCTGGGTCAGGAAGTGCCGACTGGTTGACCGCTTTGCAAAATGGGTCTTTCAGTTGACAGCTGCCGGGTCGTTTGAGAAGCGAGGATCACAATACGATCCCGCACCAGCAGAAGTGTCTTGTTCGAGTTGATATGTGGCGTTTACGTTGTCGTTCAAAGTCCTTGCTCTAGTCCGAATGTCGAGTTGCTTCAACAGGTTGAGTTGGCCTTTGGATACCTCAGAATAAGAATTATAAATGTATATCAGAGAAAGGCAACACTGCCACAACAAGTAGTAAGCTTTCACACAGTAATTGAACACAGAGAAATTAATTGATATCTACATTCTTCAAAATACCACTGCCGGGTAGTGGATAGGAAAAGTTTGAAGTCAATTGTTGCCAAAGCCCCCTTGCAAGATGTTTCCAAGTTATCCACAATCCACCACCATGGAGTTTCCCGAAGACTCAAGATACCCACCGGGCACCTGGAGAAAAGAAAATAGCCAGGTTGGGCCGAGTTCGACAACGGGACCTAGGCTGTTGAGCACCATTGGCAATTTCATCATTTTCACTCGGGTCCCGGGATATAGCATGCGAGGGAGAAGATATTGTAGACAAAATTATTGGATATATATCTTAGTGGGGGTAACGACGCCCGTCTGTGTGTACACAGCTTGTAACGAAGGGATCCTAGAAAAGACACAACCCCGGAATAATATGGAGTCAAGGTCAATAAACTTGTGAGAAAAAAATAAGACGTCTCTCTTTCAACAACTACCTGCACTCCCTATGAAAGTCCAGCTGACAAGTCTCATAGGGATATTAATTAATGAGAGTGGTAAGCATCCATTGCATTCTATCCGTTCTCTGATAAGATTCTTCGTTTGCGTGTTTGATCCCTGTATAATATGCTGGTTTGCTTTGAGAATTTGGATTTATGTTTTGTACTAACAGGAAACGAAACACACCAAAAACAAATCCGTATGACTCTTCTCAACTTTTCACTTGATAAGCCAGGAAATGGTCAAACCTCTACAGCTGGCAGTTCCAGGTGATTGGTACCTACTCATGATCTCGGTTGTATGGGTAGTTGTATCCAGTCACATGTGGTGTTATTTTTGTGAAGTTGGAGGTGCTCCGGGTAGATATGGTGTCTTATGGTGGTCACTTTTGCTGCGCTTCTCAATTGTTGTAAGTAACTAGGTAGCTCGCTTTTATTGAGGTGAGCATATATTTCTCCTCGTCTGTTTGTTTGCCTTCAACCAAGTATTTCAGATGGTAACCGATAACAGGAAACGTCGTCATGCAATATTAAGTTGTCCGAACAACTGTCATGGTCAGTTGAGCCAGCTGCTACGGGCAAAGGTTGGTTGATACGATTAAAACTGTGGAGGGATATTGGAAGCCCACTACCCTGAAACAACGGGGGGAATCCTCATATTGACAACACGAAATATTTCCTCTCTCATGACTGCTCTACAACGGCGGGGAGGTTACTGCAACCGAACCCCCCATGCTACCCACTTTCTTTGCCGAATGTTCAGTGAATTGAATACCTTATGGTTATATTTTAAGACTCGCCAGCGTACTTGCGCCGTAAACAGCGGGTCCCGGTTGGTTAGGGGATTTTCGAAAGGACAGGCAGGCAGGCAGGCAGTTCGTTATTTGTGGGTGCAGTTGGCAAGGTTTTAGAGTACTCTAGAGAGAAAGACCTTGTTCCAACATGCTGCCCCCATGGGGATCGCTTGACCAACCGGGCTTGACAGTTGTCGCTGCGCCTCTTATTTTTTATTTATTTTTTACTTCGGGATTAAACACGAAAGGTCTTTCGGGGGGGGGGGGTCTTGGGGAAGGTTTTGGTCCCCTCCCGCAGCGGCGGCGGCGGCGGCGGCGCGGTGAGAGAGACAGGTGTGTGTGTTGATGGTTTGAACTTCTGGTGGGTACGCCCCTCCCGAAGGTGTGTTCAAGCCGTGCGCCGCCGCCCTCGCCCCCTTTTTCTACGCCGCGAGCCCCCGTCCTTATCAGCAAACGACAAACGCTCTCTCTCACACACTCTCTGCACTCTTCCGCGCCACCAAATGTTATTGCGCGCCCCGTCCTTTGTTTTCCGGCGGACGGGAGACACGGCGTTCTCGAGATACACAGCATACGGCGTTTGCGGGGAAAGAAAAAAAATGTGTGTTGATTGATACGAAGTTCTTCTTATCCGAGATTCGCATAAAGGAGCTCGCTCCTTCAAGTAAACAGTGGTGGTTGCTCACCGTGGGTGAGGGGAACAAAGGTGAGACAAACCAGCCAGAAGCCCCAAATTGGCAGGTCGCTAGTTAATCATGTGACTGCGTGTTTCCCCGACGTGAGTTGCAATAGGCAATTGTGGAGAATGGTTGCTACCCCGCGCCTTGGACAGGGGTAAGGAATTCTCCGGTGTTTATCTGATACCCCCCTGGTCGCGTCATTTTGTTTACTTTTTTTTTTTAAATCTTTTATCATTAGCAATGCAACACACACCCACCACACGCACGACGGGATAGATTATGCGCGTGTTCAGCTTCTGTGCGCTTGCATTTGCATGCACTCCGCAATCCTACTTCTTTTTGCGGCATATCCTCAAACAAAGAACCGTGCAATGCCTTTTTATCCCACCTTAGTTTCTGCATCAGCATGACATGATGGCTGTCGGGGGAAAAGGGGGGAAACGTGTCATCCGACCATGCCGCTCTGGGGAGAACCGAGCAAAAAAAAGAAGAGACGACAGGGCCGATGTTCTAACTTTTGGCGCGGCATCCCCTTCCGGATACAGTGGCGTGTCTGACGAGAGCTGACCCAAGAAGCGAAATCCGATGGTCGGTGTTTGGAGTTGGCCCAACAAGCGACGACGAGCGTGGGGAACGCCTGAACAACGACAGCGTAGCGCCTGCGTCGAGATGCCAATTGGGCGTTGCGATTGGGTGCGTTTGCGAGCCTTGAAGGTGCTATGCTGATACCGTCTGGTGTCATGCGGGTCATTGTAGGGGGGTCATTGTAATCAGTACCTCACAATCTTCAATTTCTCCATATCTTTTTGCGGTAGCATGCCGTGGCGGTGAAGAAGACAACCAATTGAACCAACGCGCGCCTGGCTGGCCCGGCAGCAGGAACAAGCGTGATGCCCGTCATCCAAGGCAGAACCTGACGATACCGGAAGCGGAAGTCCCGTGTAAACAAACACACGGTCATTCTCATCATCATGAAGGATGAAAGCCGTGGATCTCTCGTTCTTTGTGTGTTCCATGATTCTGTCACTTGTTCCCATTGAGCTCCACGTGAGCTCTCGGCGAGGAGATCTGGATTGCACCAGGACGAAAGCGAGCTGGGCTACTGGGGTGGGCTGATCTTGGCCGGCTTTGGAAGCACGCCGGCGCGACACCCACTTACGCCTTATGAAGGATGACGTCTTTCCGAATGAGGGACCGAGCTGGGGGCCACGGTTGGCCCGACCGACGCCCCTCACTCACCCAGCTTCCATGCTGCGTGCGCGTGCTATTTCCAGGTTTCCACCAAAATCCTTCCTGGTGATGATCAGGCACTTCAGGAACCGGCTGAAGAAGCTGGATCTGGAAGTGAGCTGTTGCCAGGCTCATGTTTGCGTTGACAGCTTCATATTCTCCGAAAGCTTATTGAGCTATATCCCATCCCTGATATTTTCCCCTTATTATGCTCAACCGGTCGGGACGGCACAGACAGTGACGGCTTGGGCAACTAATGGTCAGAGCTTTTGTTTTCTCGGGACCGTGACCGGGGCATGTCGCACGCGCGCGCTCTGCGTTCTTTCTGTGTAACGAAAACTGAGTTTTAATGTCCCCGAGATCCCCCCCCCCCCCCTCACAGAGGAAGAGAAGAAACATTTTGCCGGTAAACACCTCAAGACCAACCAGTATTGTACTCTAATAGGCCCAAGAGCTGTATCCGCCCGTTCTTTGCTGGCACATATCAATATCGCTAGGGGCACAGCAACCAAATGGTCGACCAATGGCCGCCGGGGAAGGTCGCGGCACGAACAAAGGAAGGCCAACGCGGTGGCCCGTCCTTGAGGCCCGCATCGAAAGCGGATCCCCCGTCCCCGGGTGATAGTTGCCAGGGGCTTCCTCTTATGCCAGCCCGCCCGTCCGGCCCTCGTTTTGCCGATTTCCCTGATGCAATTGACATCTCTCTTCCAGGTTTCTGGATGGGATCCAGGGCCAATTGGCGAGCCATCGGTGATCTCAGCGTCATTCTCGAGGAATTAAGGAATTACCTGGCCGTTTTCCCGACCTGCTCCCTCTGAAGGGTTATCGGAGAGTGGAGGAACAAAATAATGGGACGAACCAGCAAAGAAAAAATAGCCAGCGCTCGGTGACCGCCCATCCCCTTGCACACAGCAACCAGAGTTCAAAGAGGAGCGGCTCGTTGGACATGAGTTTCTCGGCACGGACGAGGCTCCAGAGCGTTTTGCCGCAAGTTTATTGATCACGCGCTGGTGCTTGAAACGGCAAGCTGCTTGGCTGGCCCATGCTTTTTTGTCTTTGCCTTGCTTGCTACCGGGTGAGAACAGATGGGCGTTCTCAACGGCGCCTGGTTCTTATTTTTCTTTCTTGCTTGGGGATTTATCCTTTACTACTAGTTTATCAGTTAGCACCGCCCCATCCGGCAGGTCTGAGACTTTAATGAGCCGCCGAACGAGCGGCCAACGTTTGGATGGGGTATTCGGCGCAAATGCTAAATTCCAGCACAATGAATGTCTTTAAACATCGGCCGTCTTCGCCATTCCATCCATCGGCACGCTCAGTGGCCGGCAAACCGCTCTACTGAGTGCTCAATTTTAATCTGCGGTTAACTAGGACCTAGGTAGGGCTTCTCGTCACCAGAGTCGCAGCGAGGTGAGGGGAAGGAGCGCTAAACCACAGCGCCTTGTCCTCTCTCATGCCGTCCGTCAGCTGCTCCGTAGCTGGTCCGAGGGATTGAGTGCTGCCATTCGCTGCCTGTCTTGATTCCGAAACAGCGTCCAGGGCCGACTGGCGTCTCAGCGTCCTCTCGCCCCAGTGCCCCAGAGGGCTGGCTGGCTGGCTGGCTGGGCTACGTCGTAGCTTACGGCCCCACCTCAATCAATTGGAGAGCCCGTTGCTGGGCCGGCGTGGGACGGGAACTTTGGTTGAATCGACCGATTGCTGGGCCTCGAAACGCAATTGAGTTCGAGACCATGATTGACCAGTACCTGACAGAGCAGAGCCGTGTTGTTTCCAGCGTCGGGATTTAGGAGGGTTTGTTTTTGGAGATTAATGATTAGGGTCGCCGTTGTGGCCGAGGAGATATCTGGACCTTTTGACGCTCTGACAATCTAATAATTGCCTTCCATCTATCTTCAAGAACCAGCCTTGTTGACAGCAGCTCGTCGGAGCTCTGCGCGTAAGCTTTGGCGCCGTCTTTCAAAGTGCAACATTGGATGGCCAGCAAAGAATGGGATGACCAGAGTGAGCAAGCATGTCGGATGGAATTGGCGCGGCTCAAAAATCTAGATGGCTGGAGAGGGCAATCTCCGTCGTTTCACAGGATTCGATCAAGCTCGATTGCTTGTCTCACGGTGCTTCTTACCCTGAACTGTCTGTGTGCATCCACCCCCCCGAGAGACATGGATTTACACAAAAATCCTGATTGGGATGAATGCTGGATGAGTGGATGGATCATGACTTTTGTTTCTTCAACAGGCCGCTGACAGCTGCAGGGTTCAAAAGCACGCCAAAGAGCGGCACGAGCAGCCACAATCGACACGCCTTGCTTGCTTTGGCTGCGTGGATGGGGGGGAGGGGGGAGGAGGAGACAAAGATTGCTAGGGTCTGGCGTCAGCAGCGACTTTGGACACCACAAAGTGGTGCTAGTCTCTACCTTGATTTAGGGGTGGGGTGCAAGCGGAATCGATGTAACTTTGTCTGAACGGGTTGTTGCGCCCGAGTTGCACGCCAGCGCTTAGCGGCGAGCTGGAGGTACCTAGGCTAGAAGCAGTGTGAGCGGGCGATGCAAAGGGTGGGCGAGGGTAACGAGGGTGAGCGTGAGCAGGGAAGAGGCTCTAGCACTCCACAGTCCGCACTTGCCAAAAGCGATGGAAGGAACCTGAGCTCTCTGGAGACTGGCTCCCTTGAATCCATTGCTTGGCTCCCTGGGCCCCTCCCTACTGCGTAGTCGTGGTCGTGGGGAGTTTGGTAGGGACCAGGGCGCTCCCGCTGTTGGCGCTGAGAGAAGGGAGATGCCTGAAGCACTTACATAGCACACCTCTTCCTGCCAAGCAACTGCAACAAATCGCCCCTGACAACCTAGCGAGCTTCTGAGCTGCTCGTTCAGGCTTCCCTGTCCATCACCACAGGCCTGGCTGGCGAGGGAAAAATCCTTCTTAACCGCATCGGCACCCGTCCTCTGCAGGTGCACCCTCCTCTGGTCCCTTTTCTTGATAGCCCGCCTGCCGAGCGACCTCAGACCTGGACGACGACGAGAGACGACATTGAACGGGGCACGGATCGGTAAGGAACCCTGACCACGGCCGCTTTCTTTGGTGTCTCTTGAGCTTTTGTCTCGTCTCTGCGTCCAGATCAGATTATATCTTCGTTGCTGGTATATCATCTGGATTCGAGAGACAGGGAGGAACTTCTAGCTTTCACGCCAGACGTTTTTTGTTCGGTCCGAAGCACGCCAATTTATTTGGTCGGTACCTCCAGCACAGTACATGTTGCCGCTGCTGCTGCACACTTTCCGTCAGGGCCTTCACGTACCTAGGTACCTTCCATCCAGTTTACAGGCCACAACCTCCCGTCACCTCCACACCCTTTGGCCAGGAAAGTGGCACGTCGTTCAGAGTCAGGAACCTTAACAGACGCGTCCGAGTCTTTGAGAGTTTGATTGTTCGGATTTTTCGATTTTCGATTTCAATTTCGTGGCCAAAAACACAGACACCTAGACAGTGCTGCACCAACACCCACCTCCCTGTGTGTTACATGCACCCACTTCCCACACGGACCCCGCCATCACCTCTGCAGCTTCTGGGTTTTTGGTTTTGCCAATTGCTGCCTCCCTGCACAGCGCAGACCGCCCGCGTTGCACCGGACGACCAAAAAACCGAGCTTCGCTGCTTTGGGTCCCAGCAACCGCCAAAGTCCCCCTTCGATCTTCTCGACTCTCGACAGGTCTCCCAATTGACTGAGCAGGTCGTTGGAGTGTGACTTGAACTGATGCTCGCCTGATCTCCAGCAGCAGTGTCAGCAAGCGCAAGCAGTACTGAGTGTGCACCACCTGCATCTGCATCCGCATCGTCGTCCGCGTCTTCGACACACGCACACACAGCTAGCTGACTTACATGCACTCGAACGTGCCTCGCTGTCTCTGCCACCAGCCTCTGCTACCACCGCCATGGAGACCTCTTCGCCACTCGCTGCCATGCGTCCAGCACAGCCTTCGTTTGGCCAGCGAGATATCTTTGGATCCCATAGTCTCTATGGCCCGGCTTCCCTAGGCGGCGGCTCCATGACCCTGCGTGAGCAGTTCAGTTTCCAGCAGCCCGCCAGGAGCTACTTTAACGTTAAAGCCGTTCATGGTTCCTCGCCCACTGCGTCCCTCGCCGCGGACCTGTCACAGAACTTTAAGTTGAACGATGCCATGTTAGTTTCCCCTAGCCCGTGCCCCTTCTTCCTTTCCTCGACGGCCCGGTGCTCACACATGCGTAATCATGTAGCAGCCCCATGTTCCCGACCCCAAGACGCGCCCTCTTCACCACGGCCGCCATCATGGACACGATTGAGGGTCGTGGGAAGCGCGGAACCCCCAGCCGCTTGGTTTGGCACGGGGCTCGGGGAATGAACGACGACGCAGAGTATGTCACGACTCCTCCGCTGCCCGAGTCGTCGTCACCTGCACACATCGATATGATGGAGATGTCGCCATTGCCGCACAAGGCGCCCTTCGTGGCCCATGTCGAGGTCCAGTCGCCCACGCCTGCCCAGCCGCTGGCTGACGAAATCATGCTGGAATCCCCCATTCCGCGCCAGGCCTCACTGGAGCCGCCAAAGCCAGTTGTGGCTGCTGAGTAAGTTCGGGTTTAATTGCACATTCCCACCGGGCCTCGTAGATCTGCACCGCCTACCGGTACCCTACTACCTATTAAAAGCTAACCGTTTTGCGTTTTTGCCAGCCGGAGAAAACTGGGCCTGCGGAGGCCATCTCTGAACCGCGTCAAAGGTTACACCACGGGCGGCATGGCCAACCGGCTCCAGCCGGCTGCTGAAAACCAGCTTCCTCCCTTCCGTTTTGGCGGAGACAGCCAGCTTGCATCCTCGTCAGCATCCATGTCCCTGAGCGAGTGCTTCCAGGATTCACCCCCTCAAGAACGACGCCCCCAGAGCGCAAACAGTCCTTGCGCCTCCATGGCAGCAATCCGCCCAAAGCCTCACTTTGGCAGTCTCACCAACATGGCCAACCTTCGCAATGGCTCGCCCATTGCCAGCCACACCCGACGAACCTCGAACCCCATCGGCCGCCCTCGCAAGCAGTTCCGTCGTTCGTTGAGCATGTTCGAGAACCCTGGCGACATCATGAAGCCCAAGAAGGAAGAGGCGTCGCCCCCAAAGACCCTGCACGATATCATGGACATCGAGGAGCCCCAGATCGAAGAGCCCGATAAGCCCGTGCTTCCTCATTTCTTCCCCGAAGACCAAGATGGCATTCCCCGCATCTCTCAAAGTACCATGCTCAGCGTCCTGGATGGCAAGTACAACGAGCATTATAGCCAGAAGATGGTCATCGACTGCCGCTTCGAGTACGAGTACGATGGAGGCCATATCAACAGCGCGATCAACTACAATGATAAGGAGCTGTTGGCCACTCACTTGTTCGACACCCCAATGACGGGACGTACCCTTCTCATCTTCCACTGCGAATATTCGGCACATAGAGCGCCTCTCATGGCACGCCACATCCGAGCCAAGGACAGGAAGGCAAACATGGAGTTTTATCCGAAGCTCACCTACCCCGAGGTCTACATCCTCGAGGGCGGCTACAGTGGATTCTTTTCCACACACCGGGACCGCTGCTTCCCCCAGGCATACGTCGAGATGAATGCCGCTGAGCACGTTAATACCTGCGAGCGGGAGATGGGTCGTCTGCGCCAGAACCGCAGGGGCTTGGGTCGAGCTCAGACTTTTGCGTTTGGGCAGCAAAGCCGGACTATACAAGACTCGCCGACCGCGCCCGGCCGCGCCAGTTCTCGCGATTGCGACTTTGTGGACATGATTGGAGCTTCCCCTATCCTGGGCAACGATCGCGGACATGCTAGGCGCATGGTCTCGTTCTGATATGAGGCAGCCTCCGAAACTAATTGCCTGTTGGATTGGACATGATTAAAACTTCATCCCCATGGGCACTAACTTCCATGGCTACACAGCGGCTGCTCCCCGCACTCCTCGAATTCGAGGTTGGCCTTAATCACAGCCTCACGATTGAGCCCTCCAGGCTCCTTACGACAAGGCAAATCACACCTTTACACAGCACGAGCTATCTTCCAACACAGCCGACTGTGTTGCTTGCCGGTCGGTTATCCTGAAGAGCAAAGATACACTGCATTCGACTTTTTTTTTCCTTTCCTTTTCCTTGTTTTTACCATATTCTGCATTGTCATGCCTCGGCCTCTCTGAGCATAAGGACGGGTTCGCCATCGAGAGGATTGATCATCCTACCATCGTCGGTAAACCCACATATTTCTCCACGGAACTAGACGCATCGGCATAGCATCGAATCATCTAGGCATCTCGGGCTTTGGATCCGGCATCCCTTATCTCGCTTGCTTGGGTTTTATCCTCACATCATCCTCATCGGACGCTCATGCTTTTCCAGCATTGCATCGTTCTCTTGTTTGGCAAGCATCGGTCTTCGCCTTTTTGAGGGCTGCCGAGCTTTTTTATCGGCAAATGGATGCTTGCCATTCGTCAGTCTTCGCAGCGGCATAGACCTGGCGGGGACTCCTACTTCTGTTTGTCATCAACACTTCGCAGTGTTGCGGCCTCGCTTGGTCGCGTTGTCTGATGCACATCCTGCCCGACTTCGGGCATTTTACCATCTCAACTATACGAAATGATACCACTCGATAACACACACTCACACACGTACCCCATTCGGTCCGACATACACCGATCTGTTCATGTATTTTCTTTGTCAACACCAAGCGATTGCATCTTTGAAGAACTGCTTCACATGGTGAACACTTATGTCAGGCTCCACATTTATTCTTGCAGTGATTTGCAAGTCTTGTTCCGGTATACCAGAAGATGAAAGGGAGAAAGAGAGGAAGTCCAACGTCCACCGGAGAGGAAGCACAAAGGACTTTTTTTTGCGGCAGGGTGATATACGCCGGGATTGGCGCACATACACCTCTTTTCCTTTTTGAGAGACGAAGAGAAAGGGAGACGGGAAAGATGGAGCAAGCCGCGAACAGTTCGGCCAGTTTTTAGACTGGTTCGATGACCGTGGGCGATGCTTGTCGTATTGCAGCAAAGCTGGTCAACCTTGTGTATATTTATCATCATAACTGCCGTTGTGGGAGGGTGATTCCAACCTGGGTTTCTCTCTTCCTCCCTGAGCCACGCGGATGGACTATATTCTCTATTCTCCTACCCCTCCGAACCTAACTTTTGGAAGGATTTTTGGGGCGGGTTGCTCGCCTTGAAGCAGGCTCAGCTTGTTATATCAGGTGCGCTAGCTATAGGCAGCACAATTACAAAAAATGTCAGAAAATTAAGCATAAGAACTCTGGTCTAGATAGTGCTTGAATTACCGCCATGTCTGTAGTTGGAACACAAACGAGGACATGCGCTTTTGCTGAACTTTGCTTGCGACACGAAGATGGGACGAATCCTTCCCATATGCTGCCAGACATTAACGGCGAACTTTGCACACAGCGGTGTTCCAACATCACTTTCAAAATAGTACTATACGCATAGCTTGCCGGGTGTCATGTTTGTTAGTACTTCAGAAATCTCTTTTAGGCGGTTTTCCTAAGGTTGAGCTCTGATCAATTCCCGGTTTCAGTCTTATGAGTTCAGGGTGGGAGTAATATATCCCACGCCGAAGTAACGGTAGTATTCCGGTAACGCTGGGTGGGATTGCGACGACGACGGGGGTTTGAGACCAAGTAAGTTTGTTAGCGAGGCTAAGGTACCTACCTATTTGATAGGATGCTACTATAGGTAGGTAAGGTAGGTTTGGAGTTAGCAAAAATGTTGTTTTCGGGGGGAAGTGTGGTCAAGAATAGAAGCAGTTGTTGATATAAATAACTAATGGAGGTGTCCTGCGTTTGGAAAGAAAATGTTGCAGGTAAACAAAATTGAGAGACGCTTGCACATTGACGGGTTTTAGACCCGAACGGGGTATAAAAAAGTATTAATGGAAAAGGGGACAAGAACAAATGGATAAATTCCGTGTTTTTATTGGTATCATTTTGCTAGAAGAGAGCCAAGGTGTATATGGGTAGCTGTAGGTAGGTACATTATCTAGGTAGGTACATTATCTAGGTAGGTACATTATCTAGGTAGGTTGTGAATTAGGGTACAGTACAAATGAGACCTTGAACTTTGTATCTCCAGTCTTTGACAGTTGCCCCTTTAACTAATATGATATGTAAATATTTGGTTAAAGCACTGTTGTGTAACCCAAATACCAAACACACACATCTGGACTTCTAACTGACACTAAAACCGACTGGTGGGCAACATTTTGAAGAATGGAAATTGGGTCAGTGTAAGGTAACAAGTGAAGTCGAGAAACACGGGGCTACAACCGGAATGTGTGTGAATTATCGACGGCATTCCAAGCGGGCCGGGCCCCCCGGGGGGGGGATGTGCGGATGCACACACGGTGTTGGGCAAAGGACAAGACTTATGGCAACGGTCCTCCGAGACGTTGCGATTGGGGAGTCATTTAAGACAATCACCCACCAGGAATGCAGATCTTGGCTAGGATTCTTCTCTACTTGTTTTGGCACATTTTTCAATCTGGTCCAGCAGCTGCTTTTGACTTGGATCCATTGCTGCTCGCGTGCTCTCTGAACGAAGAAGGGTTAGGGTAAAAAATGACCCTGGCAACCTGGTTCCAGGGGAATGAGAGATCTCCACTGGCTTACACAGGCAGGACAGGTAAATGTGGACGAGGTCTAGGTCCACCAATCTTCTCCACCCCTGTCTCCACACGACAACAACAACAACGGCATCACCACTTCATCGCGATGTTGGCCAGATTCTCTAGGGAGAAATAGGCTGTATTTCTACCTGGTGTGCTATGCTGTGGTGGAAAGAGGAACAAGCTAGCAGTGATCTGGCGGCAATGGCGTATATTATTGCAAAGTATTGGATGTAGTTGATAAGAAAGCAAGGGGAACAATGCTTGTCTCTCTCGAGCAGCCGTACTCAAAACCTTGAACAAGTCAGATATCTTTCTCCCGTCAGCCCTCCTCTCCTTGTTCTTCTTTTTCGTCCTCCAATTGTTGCCAATATGGATAGGTACTTTGACGGCACCGCATAAACGGTCGTACAAGAGGAGGCTCAGTGAAAAAATGCGGCGGTAAAGGGTTATTCAACAGATAAATCTTATGGTGCTTGGGATTATCATCGCGCGACGCGGGTCGCATACTGGGACGCAAAATATATTACTGTTAAGAGCTTACAGTCTGGCACAGACATCTACAGCAGACAAACTGGCCAAGTAACCGTCTCATCGAACAGAAACCCAATCCTGATGAGCAATTGTGGTGGAAATACTGTTCAGACTTATCCTTGCAGAGACGAAAGTCTGCTAGAGAGTCTCATTACAAGTCTTGGAAGCTCTGAGCCAGCATCATTAAGAAATGGGCGTGTGCGGCTCGTCTAAGGGCTGAACTTGGGCTGTTTTTGATCACAACTGGTCTTCGCCAATGCGATACATACCAAGTACCTAGTGTTTGTAACGCGACCTGCAATTGCAAATTGAAGCTTTGCTTGCCTTAAGTATGGAAAGGCCTCCCAACTAAAAAGCCTAGCTAAAAAAAAAAAGCAGACCTACCTACCTACCCACCTAGGTGCCTTAGGTACCTCACCTACCCATGCGTAAAATACCTTACCTCATACCCTGATATACCGTATTTGGTACCTGGCATGCACTATACTGGCAATATCTCAACGGTCATTGCCGAAATTTTACCCAGAAGCCTACCGCTTCACTGTAAGATAACTTGCGCCTGCTACTACAGTGCCATATAGGAGTCACCTAACCACTCGCCCGCGAGTCTTCTAGGTTTGGCGCAGCCAAACGGCACTTCCATGTTGCTCAAATCAAAGCACTTCACATTCCTTTTGTATCGATCTGCAATTCATTTGCCAGCTTGTTTCTGGGATGCCCTACCCCGACCGTTGCTAGTAAGCCGTCAATACCAACCTCGAGCCCAAGCGTCCATACAAAAATAACAGGAGCCTTTGCCACAGCTTCGACTTCACCGGTAACAGCGGAACAGTGGCACTCACATAGGATACTCACGGGCTGGTCCTTCGTTCAGCACCGAGCCCGAGGGCTCTTCGATTTAGTTTCCTGGGCAAGCAAGTTTGCTTGCTATGACGGGCAAGGTAAAGCTAGCCGCCACATTGACTTGCTTTCGAGAAGGCCGCGGCTTGCGAGACTTCACTTACCGAGCGTTTTGGCTGATATATACATTATACACCAGGGGGGCGCGCGCTCTCTCTCCCTCTCTCCCTCCTAGTCTTGGCGACAGCAGCTGTTAACTTTCTATCTAGATAGGTACGATCCCTTGTTCCACCCTCTGCGGACCATAGCCTTCTCCTTCCTCTCAGAAACCTCCACAGAGAACAAGCGCTGCCGATTCAGAGTCCAATTCCGCGCTTCCCACCCGTACTACTTCACCGCAATGCTTGTATACATATGCCCTAATTTGGATGCCCTCGCTCCAACATCTGAAGAGAAGTACAAGCTGTTCTGGTAACCACTACTCCAGTCTCAAGCACAGCCTCGAGAAAGTTGACACCGTTCTACCCTTCCCGCACCACATTGACTACGCCCAAGTATCTCCTGCCGCGGCACGAAATCTTCTCCGCCGATATAGGCTTGGGATTGGACAAGCACGGATAGGAGAGACTACCTGGCATAGAGAGAGAAGGTAGAGAAGGGTTCTTAAACCGTGCTGCGGAAGTTGACGTCTTGATTCACAACAGCAGATCGAGCCAAAGCAATTCGGCAGCCGCCGCGTCCTCATCATGACCACCAACTACATCGAGAAGCTCGACAAGGTACTCATCCCACCCGGCCGCGCGGACATGGTCGTCAAGCTCAACCGCGGAGCTCCCAGCGCAAGCTCCGTCCACAGCGCGACAGCCAGCTCTGGCCCCTTTCCGCCCTCTAGCTCTGGCTATTAGACGACGGAGTTAACTAGGGCTGCCAAAAGACGAGCTAGTTTCGATATGGGAGCCGGCAAAACGAGTCGACGACGCCACCTCGACCACGTCAAGATGACGGCAATCCTCCCTTATCTGCCCCGGGGCCGACGGCACGGACAAAGACATGACCACCCCTATTAAAATCCCACCGAACTGAATTATAGGAATGATCAGAAAAAGCCGGGAGGGAGGCAGATGACAGTCGTGGAGAGGAAGAAGTGCCGCCGCATTGACATTCAGGGGCTCTGATGTTTGGACACTCTCAATCTTTAACCAGTACATCGTCCGTGTCTACCTAAACATGGTCGGCGAGCTCTTGAAGGAGCGCCACGGCGCAAAGTGCCTGCGGCTCTCCTCAAGGGTTAGCTCTCCGTTGCCGACCTCCAGCATATCCCAGCCGTTGTGGCCCCAAAAGTCGGTCACGAGCCAGAGGAGAGAGCTGCGCTGTTCCCAATACGCGTCAGTCACCAGTTCAACCGTTTCTTACCGGCCTACATGGGCATAATGTCGCCCCATGAGCGCCAGCTGTGTCCTGTTGTGCTGCCCGCAGATGCGCCTTCCATGGGACCCTCAGAACCGCCGGGTTGTGAGAGCTTCTTGGCCCTCAGGGAACGTAGGGAATACGAGCCAGAGCCTCCATCAAAGCCCCTAGTCTTGAGTCCAAGCAGCTCGCACGGGTATTGACACCTTGAAGCTCAGGTCCTTCAAGGCTGCGTCCCATCATTGGTTGCGCCGAGCTACTGCTGCCCAGGTATACGCCTAGCTACCCACTCAGCTGCTCGCCCAAAGCGCTTCTCGGAATTGACTGCCTTTTGGCAGCTTCTGCCAGGTGGGCGTGAGTGGAGGGTGATTTGTAGCATCGCAGCATGGCGTCGATACAGTCTTGAAGAGGAGGGCTTGGGTTATATGCGTCAAGGTGAAAATAAATTGGGATTTCTCCAGGGAAGGGAAAACGTCGGACTCGGAATACCAAGACAATGCCGAGTTTCTCTCAATATCTAGCCTATTTCAGGATAGAACTTTCGTAATATATGTACCTATAGAGAAGACTTGTTGCGTAGTCAAGTTGCTATAGACTATGCTTTTGCAATTCCATTGGCAGCCTTTCCAGAATTCTTGCAAATCGCGTTGCAAATCGGTTGCGAGACCAACATAGAGATCACTATGTGGCGCCATAAGACCACGAAACGCTCTGGTACTTGCAAGGCCTCACTCAAAACACGATCCTCACTTTGTTCTAAGTGGAAACTAGGTAGCACTTGCGCTTGGAAACAAACAAGTAGCTTTGTCACCGCCGCCAACTGAGTCAAGCTGTCGACCTTGACTTACTAAGATTATCATCATCATGGACAAGCAGTATGGATGTACTGGGCCACAGCGCAAGCGGCTGATTAGCAACTCAATGGCCCCATTGATGGAGGTAATGGAAATAATGTACCTATTACTACTCTTCACTCATTCGGTGCTATGCCTTGTGGTAGAAGGAGGTAAAGGCGAGGAGCTACCTTGGGTAAGTGGAGCAGAAGAAATAGGCGGGGCTTACCACCACTTACACCGTGAGAAAGCCGCAAGTGTGCCAAACTGTCAGAGGAGGTCTTGCACAAGTACTGGCTAAGGCTCATGTGAAGAAGAAGGGCAAGGAGGCTGGCCTCAGCCACCTGCAAGAGCAGACGATGGAGTCAGGCTCGAGCCACTCCTCCGAGCCACCAATCATGTCTGCCTATTGCATGTATGTGCAAGTATACACTTGCGGCTGCAAAACCGCCTCGAATGATGTCAAAACGCCGTGCTAGTAGTATCGCACAATCGCTATGCTTAACGGTTTTGGCAGAAGTGCAACTGCCATGGACCTTCACTATTGTCTCTACCTAGCTTACATCTAAGGTCCCTTAGCCTGACGCAACCAGGCACACGAGTGGGTACAGCGGACATAGATGAAGCACAGCCCACGGTCACAAAAAAATTACTGGCAAAACAACTGCACGAATATGCTGACCGTGACACCTTCGAACAGAAGCCCAAACTCGTTAATAAATCGTACCGACTTGTCACCTCAGTGCTCAGGGATCTAGAACTAGAGTGGAGTATTCCGTACAGCGTAGATTCTGGGCAGGGGTGGTTCTTGAAGTTTTTTTTTTGGAAAAAAGCCGGGCGTTAAAAAGAGCGCTAAGAATTTGGCCCGCCTTCTTGCCTGTAAGGTACCTATCTCACTACAGCGAGCTAGGTTTCCTCTTACACCTCTTTCGCCTAAATACCTGCAGCCCTGCACGCCCACCACGACAATCACCCCCACGACACAACATCCTGACAGCAAATCCCCAAGTAGACGCTATGGAGGCCGGAATAGCCTTGGGCAATGCCGTCAAGGCCAAAGTGTAAGCATATTTCGAAGACCTTGAGCTCTTTGAAAATAATCTCACTCTCACTTGAAACTCTATTTCTGTCCCTCAGATCCACTAACTTCGCCTAGCATTGCTATCGGAAGCGTTGACGGCCAGATCCGGGCGGCGTTTGCTAAGATCGCCAAACTCCATGCCAAGAATGGGTTCGACTTTGCCATAGTCGTTGGTAACCTGTTTGGTCCCGACGGAGATGGAGACGGCGGCGAGGTGGACGAGCTGCTGACGGGCCAAATCGACATGCCCATTCGGGCATATTTCACTGCCGGCACGACCCCTCTCCCCCCCCGTGTCGTCCAGCTGATCGCGAAGGGAAAGCTGGAGATTGCGCCCAACGTCTGGTTTCTCAAGAACCAGGGCATCACCACGACCCCTGAGGACGTAAAGTTCTATGTCTCGTGCGGCGTTGATGACCAGAGCGGCCCTTTCAAGAAGGCGGAACAAGTCGATATCCTGCTGACGTCAAAGTGGCCGGAGAGCATCTGCAATATCTCGGGCAGGGCCCAGGCCACGGGAGTTGGAAATGCCCTAGGCTCGTTGCAAGTCGCGGCTCTCTGCCTCGCTACTAAGCCCAAGTACCACCTCACTATGTCGCCAAGCGCGCTCTTTTTTGAGCGTGAACCCTTCCGCTACGACGGATATGCTGCATCGACCGGACCCATTGATGTGACTCGCTTCATCTCTATCGCACCTTTTGGAAACGTTGATAACGCCAAGGCAGTCTATGCCTTCTCCCTCAGGGTGTTGCGGCCCATTATAGAACCTGACGGCTGTACTTTGGTGCCCTTCACATCTCCCCCAGTGTCAAGGGACTCCCAGAGAAACCTAAAGCGCAGTGCCGACGATGTCGGCCACTCGAACCAGCATCAATTCAACCACAAGCACTATCGCTATGACAAGCCTACAGAGGACAAATGCTATTTCTGTATGGCCAGCCCCGCATTCTCGTCGCACATGGTGCCCAGCATTGCCGACTTGAGCTACCTTGCTACTGCCAGGGGGCCGCTTCCGCTTGCAGGCACCTTTGCCCAGCACGGTCTGGATATTCCGTGCCACGTAATCATCGCCCCAATCGAGCACACGTCTTCGGTTGCAAATGGATTTGTCAAGGGCGGTGCCGGGGCCCTTGCCCTGTTCGACGAGATGACTCGTTACCGAATGGCGATCCAAAACATGTTCGCCGACAAGTCGAGCCGCGAGCTTGGTGCCGTCGCGTGGGAGATCAACCGAGCGAACAACATCCACGCCCATTGGCAGATAATGCCAGTCCTGGCTGAACAGGCTGCCGGTGGCATCGTTGAGGCGGCTTTTCGGGTGGATGCTTTGCAGAATAATCAAGGCGAATTCAAAACGATCGAGTTCCACACAGCCGATGAGATGGGAGGCGATTACCTTCGTGTGTGGATCTGGAGCCAGGACGAGAACGGACACGATGTGCAGACGAACATGGTTTTGGCACTCGACCATCGTGTCTACTTCGACCCCCAGTTTCCCCGCAATGTGATGGCGAAGCTCCTGGGCCTGGAGGAGCGAAAATCGTGGAAGGAGGTCAAGCAGACAGAACAGGAGGAAAAAGATGACGTTGTCACCTTCAACAAAGCCTTCCGGCAGTGGGACTTTTCTCTGGAGAAATAGGTAGTTCGGTATCCAGAGCGCGCAGCCCTCTCAAGATGATCAGCGAGGTATTATGCACATACAAATTCTGCTGCCCTGCTGCCCTGCTCTTATGTATGTATGAAGTTATACAAAGGCTCGAGCTCAAAGAAAGGCTCACTATTTAAGAGGCTTGTTGTCTAGGGAGTTGCGAGTCCACAATGCTATCCAAGTTCTTAGCACTGTTCATCAAGTTCCATATTTACCACTCTCGATTGACGCGGGTTATGTTTCCCCAATACTATTCATTGTGAATCTGCGCTACACCAAGAAAGGAGAGCGAAAGATGGACTCGAAGTTATAATAACCAACTCCAACCCCCTAAGCAGCACAATGGCACGCTTGGTTCTGGCTCTTTCATAGCGATCGCTATCACCACCGTGGGAACACCAAAGCTATACACCGAGCTAGACTTCAACGAAACGTTGAGGCCCAGGGGCCCTCTGCTCCCATACATAGCGAGGCGATACGGCTTCTCCTCTCTCCTGCCAGAGTCCCGAAAGTCAGCGAGCTGAATACTGAAGTGTTCTACAAGCCGGAGTTAGCATCTGCTCCAAACCACTGACTAGGTACCTGGCTGGCTGGGTGGGTGGGTAACTCACGTTCGGGTCCGGTACTTGACAATGGTGCGGCTACCGCAGACATTGCAGCGGATGCGGTCAAAGTCGCTTGCCTTGAGAGTTACCTTCGCCATGCAGTTGTTGCAGAGATAGTCCATCGGATTATTGGGTGCAACCTTGTTGGCTGGGATGATCTCTGGAGCGTCCTGCTCCGAGATTTGGTCTTGCTTTTGGGTAGCCATGGTTGTGTGTGTGCAGGGGATGTTTGTCAAGTTGGAGAGGTCTGGTTGTGGAGGAGGCGCGATGCCGGCAGCGTGTGCAAAGTGGTTGCTCGCTTGCTTGTCCTAGGCCTGTGTACGGCGGTACTGCTGAAGATGGGTGATTAGTATAACGTCTTTAGTGGCCGAGAGTTTAGGTCATTACCTACTTTGCTTGCGACTGTCAACTTGAACCTGAGTTGCTTGCGGAAGAGGATGAACGACCTCAAACGAGTATGTTTGGTGTAAGTGGCCGAGCTTATGGGGCGAACATACCTTAGTAGTTTTAGGGAAGAGTCGAGGTTACCCAGTTATATAGGTAGGTTTTGATGAGGTGAACCGAGCCTTCTTCTTCCCTGTATCACTCTTTATTGGGAAGGCACGAACCCGACGGCAGACAAGCTCACCTCGTCGCGACCTGCCTGCACTCGTTCACTTCTCGACCCAGGGTTAGGGTCATGCATATAATCAGCACAACGACTTGTATGCATTTAATAGGTAGATAAACGGTAGGAATGGCAGCTTCCACCCCACAGCCCCCCCCCCCCCCCCCACCCCTCTCTTATCGGCTTATCTTAGCTCCACTGCGAACCACCCTGGCCAAAAAAATTCCGACGCTGGGGTCCTGATGGCTGGGTGAACTCATATGAAGGTTCTCTCGGTTTGGTCACAAAACAGCGACACCCACGAGGCTGCCCAAGATGCCTTCCGCCTCCTCGGGACGCATCGTCAAGTCCCAGCGCAACTCCAAAAGGACGGTCCACCAAAAGAATCACCGGTGGGAGTCGTTCAGCGCCAAGATCTCCAAGCTCCATTCGCTTGACCCGCTGCGCAAAGTGCGCCGACACGACCTCGACGCCGAAGACCTCGATGCCCGAACCTCGTACCTGCGCAATGGCCTCGACAAATGGGCTGAGCTCAATGTCTCCAAGTCATATGCCCTCTTCAAGAAGGCCGTCACCCCGCTCACCGACTCCCTTGCCCAGATCCTCTACCATGAGGACCGCATCATGGGCCTGCTGGCCGAGTACATTGCCCGCCACGACCGGGAAGCACTCGAGCCGTTGTTAGATCTCGTTACAGCATTCGCTCATGACCTGGGCGTGCGCTTCGAGAAGCACTACCCAACCGCCCTGAAGCTGGTCGTCGACCTCGCGAGCAAAGTTCACGATGTGGACGCCATCGAGTGGACCTTCGCCTCGCTGGCCTTTCTTTTCAAGTACCTCGCGAGGTTGATCGTACCAGATCTCAGACCGACATACGATGCTGTCGCTCCGCTCATGGGCAAATCGAGGGTCCCTCCCCACATTGCCCGTTTTGCGGCCGAAGCCATGAGCTTTCTGATCAAAAAGGCAGCCGCTCCTAGCCACAAGGAGAAGGCTCTCCCATTGATCGTCGAACATGCGCGGAAGGATCTGGAGAGTGTGAGGGAAACGAGACAGTTCGAACTATACAGCCAGGGCATCATGACCATGTTCGCCGAGGCCATCAAGAGCGCCGGAAACTCGGTCCATTCGACGAGCCCAGACATCTTCGCCGCCTTAATACAGAATGTGCCCGATGAGGAGCTGGCTTTGCCCGAGCAGACAATCTGGACCGATGTCAGCTGCGGAGTGCTCACAAGCGCCATCCATCACTCCACGCCAGAAACGTTCAAGCCTGTTGAAGCGAGGATTGTGGAGGAAGCACAGGCGGCTGTGCCACGCTCGACTGTGTTTGTCCAGGTCTTTGGCACTATGGCAGGAGTCCGGAGGGGTGGCCGTATCAACGATTGGATGGCCCTCGTCAAGACGCTCGGTCAGTTGCTAGGGGACATCACTGCAAACAAGGAGCGGATAGAACGTGCCTCCTCGTCTCAAGTATGGCACCGCGTCATAGTCAACATGGCCATTATTTGGAGCCAAGCCCCCATGGATGCGCTAATCCCCGCTATGTCGACCTTTAACTCTGCCATGACCAAGGAGCCTTTAATGAAGTGGTACATCCCGTTTTGCTCCTACTTGGCGGACCTGAACTCGGACCGGTTCCGCAGTCTCCTCCAAAAAGACTTCCAAAAGTTTGTTTACTCTCCCTCTTCGATGACCTTGCAGTTCAGAGACTAACAGGCAACAAAAGATTCGTCGTTGCACATTGGTCTGAGCGCGCAAATGAAGACATGCTTTGTGTTCTATTACCGCATATTATCGAGGTTAGTGGCAGCCAAAAAGACGGCTGCCCGCTCCCCCAGTCCTGGCAAGATCAGATTGTTAGCAAGTTTGTGAGGCTCGAGGATACCCCCTTTCCTGAGAGCGGTGGATTTGGAAAGGATCCCGAAACATGGAGAGACAAGTGCTTGCCAAAGTATTCTGCGCTTTTGCGTGTCTTAGAATCGGCCACTGTGCACCCTTCGACGAATGCCAGGATAGCCGAGGTTCTGCTTAAAAAGCTGAAGCTCGCCCTCCGGCCGTCGTCATCTCTTCCCACCGATGAGGCAAACTTTATCGTTAGCGATGGCTTCCGCGCCTACCTCAGGATGTCTGCGGCTCCTGGATCTGTGGACGCCAGTTTGGCTCCACTCCTCAGAGCTGCTGCCCCGCGATTTTGCCGATCACCAGCGTTCCTTCAAGCCCTTCTAACCTACGAAAAGGCGATTGGTGGTAAAGCTGGTCGAGTCAATAGCCCACAGGAGGAAGAGGACCCCTTGGTCAAGTCCCTCGTTAGCAATCTCTCCGCCCCATCTCACGAGCTCCGACTCGTCTCTCTCAAAATCCTGAACGTCCTCGAGTCTACCGTTGACCAGGGCTCAGCCTTGGCAACAATGATTCAGGTTGAGGAATTTCCCCTCGATCTAACAAATGCGCGGAGTATTGGAGTTCATCTTCGCAAGCTTGGCCAACAATATTCTCATATCGACGAGAGTTCCTGGCTGATCCGAGCTATACCAGCCTTCTTGTTTGGCATGATGACAGTCCCACTGTCTCCCGTTTGGGATGACGCGGTAGAAGCAATGAAGAAGGTTATAGAAAGCAAGCTGGGCGATGAAGCAATCGCGGATCTGGCATTCGACTGGTTGGAGGTGCCGTCGGCGCGATGGACTGGCCCATTCAAGTCGCCAATCCAAGGAGGCCGTATTCAGATGACCGACTTTGAGTGTCTGAATCATATGAGGTTGTTGAAGACTGCAGCGGTTACCGGGCATGTGGTTGAGGAGTCTTCACAAGACATGCTGCGGACATTTGAGGAGGGCCAGAAGATCATCGAGCTTCGCTCAGACAGAGCTCGAGGCAAGGCACTCAAGGCATTTGCCGCCATACCTGGATTGGCTGAGAAGCGATCGAGACGGTTGGTGCCATACCTGCTTTCTTTCACCGATGATGGCGAAACTCCAATGGAAGAGCCCGAGGACGACTTCGAGAAGATGTCTGAAGGAAGTTGGGCGCTGCCAGATAGAAAAGCCCTCGTGGGCGTGTTCTCGCAATTCAACAACCCGAAGGTGCTCTATCAGAGTGACAAGGTCTACCTCGCGCTCCTGAAGCTCCTAGCAAACGGCGATATCGAGTTGCAAAAGCCGGCGCTCAAGGCAATCTTGGCATGGAAGAACGACGCAATCAAGCCGTATCAGGAGCATCTTGAGTTCCTTCTTGACGAAGCGAGGTTCAAGAACGAGCTCACAGTGTTATTCCAAGGAGATAACAAGATCAAGCCCGAGCACCACGGGGAGATAATGCCAGTTCTCCTTCGCCTCTTATATGGACGGGCAATTTCGAAGAAGGGTGCCTCCAGCGGCCGTAATGGGCTCCACGCCACGCGCTTGGCTGTCATTCGGCAGTTGAGCGTTGAAGATATGGGCAGTTTCCTGGCCATTGCTCTCGGCGAACTTCGTGACATCCACGTTGTCGATGCCCAAGGTGTTCGCGAGAGCGTCTTTTCCCAAGAGTTTCTCCCAGCTCGAAAGCAAATTGGTCTGCTGAACATGGTCGAGTCCATTATTAACGAGCTGGGCAGCAGCGTCGAATATTACATGGAATCTATCGCCAATACTGTCCTCTTTTGTCTCATCTCGGCCTGCCGACAACTTGGCACCGGCTCAGAAGAGTCCGACGACGCAGATCCTGTCCAAAGTGCCTCTCTCTACAAGGTCATCAAGACGACAGCACTGAAGTGTTTGTGCAAGTTGTTCCAGAACGATCAAGCCTTCGACTGGACGGCGTACGAAGAGGTGATGGTCAAGGAGATTATTAGCCCCAGGATCGACAAGCTGCCAGCAGAGACCACTCAGAGTGTCTCCGGTACTTGGAAACTCCTGGCTACCTGGGCTGCCTTGCCCAAAACCGCATTATTCCTGTCTCTTGACAAGCGCATTGTGCCTCAGATCGTCGCCTGTCTTGCAGCTGAAAAGGGCAAGGACGAAGTCAAGATATTCGCTCTTGACATCCTCAAGAATCTTATCAGGCTGGCGCAAGCCCCCGCAGCGGAATCAGAATTCAATGAACTGATTAGGATCGAGCTCCTGGACTCAAACATCGATCTCATCCTCAAGGAGATCGGTGGTCTTCTGCGCGACCAACACGATATTGGGCGGGAGCTCCTTGCCAATGCAGTGTATACTGTTGTTGATCTTGCTCCAATTGTTCAGACCTCTGCCAGCGTTCAGGACATGGTGGAAATTTCTACTTTCCTCCTGAATCAGCCGTCGCGTAAGGTCAACCCCAAGATCAAGGGCTCGATTTTGATCATCCTGAAGAAGTTCGTTGTGATGGATGATCTTCAGTCAAACGCAGAGTTAAAGAGCAAAGTATATAGCACTGTCTCGTCTCTGTTCGGATACTTCACGGACAAGGAGAACAGGCAAACACTTGCAGAGGTCTTGTTGGTGTTTGCGTCTCGAGAGCCATGGGCACAGGAGGTTGCTGATCTTTGCCGGGATCTCAATTCCTACTCTCAGAGGAGACTGGATGAAGCTGACTACGACACACGACTCTCTGCGTTCAACTCTATCGCCAGGACCCGCGAGACACCCCTCACGCTTGACCAGTGGATGCCACTGCTGCACAATCTGCTCTACTATATTCTGAAAGATGAGGAGTTTGGTGTCTTGTCATCCAACTCGGCTGATGGACTCTGCAAGTTCGTCGAAGCGGCTGAATCTGCATGGGCAGGGCCGCAGCAGGATGCCTTCATCAACATTGTGTCCACCGTCCTCTTGCCGGCCATCTATTCAGGCGCAAAAGAGACTTCAGAGACGGTTAGACGCGAGATTCTGCGAGTGTTTGGCTATCTGATTGCCCACTTGCCGCACTGGGACCAGGTGTCCGATTTGGCCGAGTTGGTCCCCGACTCTGACGAATCCGACAACGCATTCTTCTTCCACATCCTCAGCCCTGCCGTCTCGAGACAGCTACAGGCCATCCGTCTTCTTGAGCCGGCCAACGCCAAAAACCAATTCCGCAGCAAACACATCAGCCAGTTCTTTATTCCTCTGCTCGAGTACTTGGTCTTTTATCGCCCTGAAGGTGGTGACGATCACGGCTTAAGCGCCCAGGCCACAAGCACCATCGCCGCTCTGAGTGCCTCGTTGGAGTGGCAACAATATCGCTCCATCTTCCGGCGTTTTATCTCGTACATCGAGTCCAAACCGGAGTGGCAAAAGCGGGTTATTCGCCTGCTGGAGAAGGAAGCTGATGCCCTGCGTGAAGCTATCTCCCAAAAGCCGAGTGATGCCATGGAAGTGGACGGAGTAAAACCAACTGAGACAACGGTACGGCGCAGACTCACCACTACATTGCCTGTGCAGGAGAAGCTGGATGCCGAGATCGTCAACAATTTCTTGCCCACGCTGCTAAAGTACATCCACGACAAGGACGAGACGACCGTCAGCTCCAGAGTGCCAGTGGGCATTGTTATTGCCAAGCTTGTCACCCTCCTCCCAGATCAGCTTCTTGCCGTAACGCTTCCTGGCGTTCTCACCGACATCTGCCATATTCTCAGGAGCAAGTCTGTGGAATCTCGTGACATGGCTCGCGATACTCTGTCCAGGATTGCTGTTATTCTCGGCGCAGAGAGGTTCGAGTTCATTCTCAAGGAGCTGCGCGGTGCCCTCACGAAAGGATACCAGCTCCATGTTCTTTCATTTACGCTGCATTCCATTCTTCTGCACATCATTCCAGTATTCAAGCAAGGAGAGCTCGATTATTGCCTCAGTCCCATTATGGCAGTCATCATGGACGATATCTTTGGCGTTGCTGGCCAAGAAAAGGATGCGGATGACTACATCAGCAAGATGAAGGAGATTAAGAGCAGCAAGAGTCAAGATTCGATGGAGTTGGTTGCCAAGAACGCGTCCATACGGCGTCTCGGTGATCTCACTCAGCCTTTGCAATCTTTGCTTCTCGAAAAGCTTGACGTCCGCACTGCTCGCAAGATTGATGAGCTGCTCACCCGAATTGCCAAGGGACTGCTGGAAAACCCCGCCACAGGGACTCAAGACATCCTGGTCTTCTGTTACGAGGTTATCCAAGAGGTTTACAAAAGTCAGAAGCCTCAAGCAGAAGTCCGGATGGACCCCCGCCTGAGGAGATACCTCGTCCAGAAGGGAGCAAAGCAAAGCAGCGGTGGAATGACGAGTAAGCACACCTATAAGCTAGTCAGGTTTGCCGTGGACATTCTCCGCTCAATCCTGAAGAAGCATGACAGTCTCCGTGTCGCAGCAAACATCAGCGGATTTCTGCCAATTCTGGGTGATGCCGTTCTGTCTGCCGAAGAGGAAGTCAAGATTGCCGCCTTCAAGACGCTCCACGTTATTGTCAAGGTACCGTTCAAGAACGACGATTCGAGCAATCTTTTCAAGGTCGCTACCAAGGAAGCCATCAAGGCGATCTCCATGTCCCCCTCTACTACGTCTGACCTTGCCCAGACAGCCTTGAAACTCCTCTCTGTTGTTCTCAGAGACAGACGAGAGATTCCACTCAGGGATGCTGCATTGGACATGCTCCTTGGCAAGCTGAAGGACGACTTGACAGAGCCTCTATACCGCCACGTCACATTTAATTTCTTGCGGTCTGTTCTGGACCGGAAGCTCGAGACAGCTGCCGTCTATGACACACTTGACCATGTCGGCACTGTTATGATCACCAACTACGACAAGGACACTAGAGATCTGGCTCGCGGTGCCTTCTTCCAGTTCCTTCGCGACTACCCTCAGAAGAAGAACCGGTGGGAGAAACAGCTCAAGTTCATCATCGCAAACCTCAAGTATGAGCGTGAGGGTGGACGACTGTCGGTCATGGAGGTTATCAATCTCCTGTTGAAGAAGTCGGCAGATGAGTTTACCCAGGAAGTGGCTGCGACGTGCTTCATCCCGTTGGTCTTTGTACTGGCCAACGACGACAGCGAGAAGTGCCGTCTTGCCAGCGCGGAATTGATCAAGGAGATCTTCCGAGTGGCAAACAAGGAGCGCATACAGAAAATGTTGACTCTACTGCGGTCGTGGTCCGAACAGGGCGATAATACCGCCGTGCTAAAGCTTGCGCTCCAGGCTTTCGGTCTTTACTTTGGTGGAAGGGAGTCGAGTCCTAAAGACAAAAAGGATCTCAACCTCGTCGTCAGCAAAATCTCAAATGTCTTAGGCGACGAAGAAGCTCGCGACTCTGACTGGGAGTTGACAAACACTGCGCTCATCACCATGCAGACTCTGGTCGAGAAGCACCCGCAGAAAGTCCTGTCTCAAGAAACCGAAGAGTTATGGACAGAGATACAGGAGTGCCTAGCTCACGAGAATCCTACCGTGAAACTTACTTCCATCAAGGTTTTGAGCATGTATCTCGCGGACTTTGCTAGAAATTCTGCAAAGGCTGGTCAAAAGATGCCACTTCAAGGCTCTTTCGGCCTCGAGCTTGGAGAGGATGACATTACGAGCCTTACAAAGCTGGCACTTGGCATTCTGACTTCGGCAGAGGTTAACGAGCCACTCGCTCAGGAGACGGTCCAGATTCTTCTCTTCCTCGGCGGGTATCTTGCCTCTGGGGCCGATGCAGGCGGCCAAGACTCGGATGACGAAGCAGAAGACGACGACGACGCTGATGGCGACGCGGATGAGTCGGAGAAGAAGACTGACCTCAGGTATCTGTTCCTCAGGCTTGCATCCATCATCAGAAAGGAGCGACAGGTCAGGCCCGAGATGCTGGTTCCGAAGCAGGCTGCTATGGATGTGCTCGAGGTGTTCTGCACCAAGACGTCGAAGGAGGTCATTCTTCCGTCTATCAAAACCATCCTGCGGCCGCTGCGCAACCTGACAGATCCTTCTATCCCGGCACCATTCTCGGTCAACGAGGTGTTCAAGATTCGATATGAGGCTCTCAAGACCAAGGCGCAGGCTATCATGGAGGTCCTGCAGAGGAAGCTAGGGAATTCCGAGTACACGAAGGCGCTGCTAGATGTGGGCAAAGACGTCCGGGAGAGGCGACAGTATCGCTCAAGCAAGCGCAAGATCGAGGCGATCACGGCGCCCGAGAAACATGGAAGAGACAAGCGGAAGAAGTTTGAGAAGAAAAAGGAAAAGAGGAAGGAAAAGGGCAAGGAGCAGAGAGATCTGAGGAGTGGATACCAGTAGTCGATGATCACTTGAAGGGGCCGTGGCCGTATAGAGATGAAATGACAGGGTCGAATAACGAAATGTATATAGATGGTTTTACAAAAAGAAAAAAAAAGAAGAAAAAAAAGAAGAGTTTGTATGTTCATTGTTTTGGAGAAGTGCCATCAAGTTTAATTACACCAGGGTATTGCCAACGCCGTTTTTGCATCGCCGCACGAATGCCGCACCTATATTATATATTGCTACAACCGTCGCTTGTTCTGTTTGGCTCTTACACATCTTATCTAAAGGAGATGGGCTTCCTCTTGGTCCCAACCCGTACATATATCTTCACATGTACATGTACCTATTTTTCCCACCTATTCCCACAGCCCATATCTTGACACCTTGTATTTTCCAACCATTCTTAGATGCATCCCAAACGTCCTGCGCAAACGTTGCATCTCGTTCGTCCCTCTCTCCATCTCTAGTCTTTCTTCTCCCCCGGAGCAGGAGGCTTCACGCTCCGAAAGCTCGCTCCAGGGACCGCGTCGTCATCGTGTTTGCGAGCAACCACTTCTGCTGCTGGCTCTTCTTCGTGTTCCCGGACAGTCATGGTCCCATCTTCCCAAAACTCGACATCACCGTTCTCGCCTAGCGTGCCTTTTTTCACCGCCATCCCTCGCTCGCGCATCAGCTCGTCCAGCCCCATCTTCTTGTCCCCGAAGATGGCCAGGTGGTCGCTGATGATGTGCCGGTTGCGGCACTGCGGGCACGTGATGAGCACGGAGCCGTGGTGGTAGCCTTGCTTGGAGATGCGGTGCTTGGACCGCTTGTCGCACGGCACGCAGGTGAGCGAGAGCTCGTAGTGTGGTTGGTCGCGGAGGTTGCGCTTGGATGGGGTTTCGGGGTCGGGGGGGGACGAGGAAGAGCTGCTGCTCCCTGAGGGGAGAGATCGCGGTCGTGGGATCTCTTGCGCAAAGAAGCGAGTCCCTAGCCCTAGGGGTGCGATCCGTTGTCTTGCTGTTGTTACTATTGCTTGTTGGAGATGGTTGAGGAGGAGGAGAGACCGCGCCGGTGTTGGTTTTGCTAATGCCGATGTGCAAAGTCGCGCCAGGGACGGCGTGGAGCTCGTCAAGGCTCGTCTGGATGCCATGTTTCGAGGTATTCTGCGCAGAAGAAAAAGGTTGTGGTGGTGGTGAGGGTAAGTGGAATAGGGGACGGTGTTTGTTTGAATTTAGTGACAAGCCTTTAAGGATCATCCTGTCGTCATCCTTGGCCTACACATAAGCTTTGCCTTTGCCTCCAAATTTGATTTCTTTATCGACAAGATGCCGCTAGATGACCCCGGTCCCTAATCCAGATCTGCAGCAAATCAATATTTTTTCCGGGCTGGTGGTAATATACAGGTAGTGGATAATGGAGGGGCAACTTACAGGAAGGACACCCAACTCCATCCGTCAGGCACTGGCTCCACAATATCGATTCACCTGCGGTTTATCTCTGTTACCTAGGTTGCTAGGGTACATACCGTACGGTACCTACCGTACGGTACCTTACCTTCCAGGTGTGAGCAAGCAAGCTCAAGGTTCGCCCTCACTCGCCGCCAACACCACGCGCAACTCGCTGCTTTCGCGTCTGAGCACCATTGCTGCAACCCAAAAAAAGGCATGCGTACTGCTGAATTCGCGCCGGCCATGAGAGACTGAAGACTGCTGAAGCACAACAGAGCCATCTTTGCTGGAGAACAAGCATACTTCTTCCTTGTGTTTTTTGTGTTTTTGGGTGCCTCCCCATCTCTCTTGTCCCGCCTGCCCGCAGTGCCCCGCCTTCGACCATCTTCGCGGGCCGCTTCACCTTTTCTCCCCTCCTCAAACCCACTCCAGGATTTCCCACCTTAGCGTTAGGACTGGCGACGTTCAAGGCGAAACCATTCTTTGGCGACGCGGGTTTCGTGCCTCTCTCCGGTCCGCGTTTGCCCGTCCGTCTGTTTCCCCTCGCCGCAAGCACAACCACTCATCATCACCCGTCTCGGCATCTCGAAATCCGAAAAACTGCTCGAGCTACTTAACCTACTCTACTGCTACCCTACCACGACCTACCCTCTCTATTTGACTTGGACTCCGAGCCCTCCGGTGCTGATCCGCCAATATGATGGCCTCACGCGGAAAACGCCCGATTCGCAAGGTAATTGATTACACACTGCCCGCTCATGCTCCCATTTCCTTCTGCCTCGCCTGCCTCTGCTGTTCACGGCAACTAGCTGACACCAAGAAGCCGATAATGAACAGGGATGTCAGCGAATTCGAGCCCTGTTGGGATATGCTGCGAAAGTCGATGACCGATATCCACGAAAAGAATGCCAGCTCTCTTTCGTTTGAGCAGCTCTACCGAGCTTCGTATAAAATCGTTGTCCGGAAGAAGGGAGCGCTTCTGTACGACAAAGTCAAGGCATTCGAGGAAGAGTGGTTCCGGGACCATATCTTGCCCGGCATTACCGATCTCATCACGAACAACCTTGTCAGCATCGCCTTGGTTCAGCAGGGCGGGTCAAGCGCCCATGAGCGGCGCGAGACAGCAGAAAAGTTCCTGAGGGGGATACGGTCTTCGTGGGAAGACCACAACATGTCTATGAATATGATTGCAGATATCCTCATGTACTTGGATCGGACCTACACCCTGGAGACGAAGCGGCCCACCATTTTTGCTACAACCATCGGCCTGTTCCGGGATAATGTCCTCCGGAACACCCTTGGCGCAGACGTGGCCACACCGGGGCACGACGGCCCTATCAGGATCTTCGACCTTGTCTCTGCCGTTATGCTGGACTTGATCAACATGGAGAGGGACGGTGACGCAGTTGACAAGACGCTTCTGCGCAAAATCACGTCCATGCTAGAAGACTTGTACGAGACGGACGAGGAGATCGAGATGCAGAGACTCTATCTCACCGTCTTTGAGCCACGCTTTCTCGCGGCCAGTCGGATCTTTTACCAGAATGAGTGTGCAAGGCTTCTCCGCGAGGCTGACACCAGCATATGGCTGCGCCACACGCAGCGGCGGCTTGTGGAAGAGCAGGACCGCTGCGAAACCACGCTGTCTCCCCTCTCCAGCGACAAGATAGCAGAGGTCATTGACAACGAGCTCATCGTGGCCCACCTAAACGACTTTCTCGCCCTAGAGGGAGTGGGCCTCAAAGCCATGATCGACAATGACCGCATCAAGGATCTGAGCATTTTGTATAACCTCATCTCGAGAGTCGATACGACCAAGGCAGCGCTGAAGGCTGTTCTGCAGCGCCGGGTTATGGACCTGGGGCTTGCCATCGAGCAGAACTTGAAGGACACCGACTTCTCCGTGCCCATCACGGATGCTGCCGACGCCGATGAGGAAGTCCAAGACAAATCCAAGACTCAGCCCCTCACAGCTACTGCTCAGCACACAGCAGCAGCTATCAAGTGGGTGGACGATGTTCTGCAGCTCAAGGACAAGTTTGATAGGCTGTGGGAGGTTTGCTTCGGCCGCGACCTTGTCCTCCAGTCGGCCGTTACGCGGAGCTTTTCTGAGTTTATCAACATGTTTCCCCGAAGCTCAGAGTATGTATCCCTTTTCATCGACGACAACCTCAAACGATCCAGCAATGGTAGGTCCGAGGCGGAGATTGAGGCAGTTCTCGACAAGGCTATCGTGCTGCTCAGGTACCTAAGTGACCGCGACATGTTTGAACGCTACTACCAGAAGCATCTCGCACGTCGCTTGCTGCACAACAAGTCTCAGATGGACACTGAAAAGGAGATGGTCCGGCGCATGAGAACAGAAATGGGCAACCATTTCACAGCCAAGTTTGATGGCATGTTCAAGGACATGGAGCTGTCTAAGGATCTCAGCAATAACTACAGGGACCATATCCAGAGCTTGGGAGACATGGGCACAACGATCACGGAGCTCGGAATCAATGTTCTGACTACCAACAATTGGCCGCCAGAGGTCATGGGACGCAGTGGCGCCGTCCAAGAAATTGGCGCCAGAGCTGACTGCATCTATCCCCCAGGCATCAAGCGGCTGCAGGAGAGTTTCTTCAAGTACTATCTCAAGGATCGCAGCGGCCGAGTCCTGACTTGGATGAGCTCGGCGGGCAGTGCAGACATCAAGTGCATATTCCCCAAGGTCACTGGCAAGGACAGCGGGCCCTTGAGCAAAGAGCGCCGGTACGAGCTGACCGTTACGACATACGGTATGATTGTGCTTATGCTCTTCAACGACCTCGCCCACGGCGAGAGCCTGGGCTTTGAGGAGATCCAGGCCAAAACCAACATCCCGCCTGCGGATCTGCTCCGCACTCTTGCTTCGCTCTCGCTTGCATCAAAGTCGAGGGTACTCTTGAAAGAGCCTCAGACCAAGAGTATCAAGACCACTGACAAGTTCAGCTACAACGCCAGCTTCGTGAGCAGGACTATCAAGATCAAGGCTCCAACCATCGCCGGCTCTTCTAAAGTTGAAGGCGATGATGAGAGAAAAGAGACTGAGCGCAAGAATGACCAGACGCGTGCCCATGTGATAGACGCGGCCATCGTCCGCATCATGAAGTCAGTTTCTTACCCAACCTCTATTTGAAAAATAAAAGCAATATTGGATCGCTAACATGACTACTACAATACAGGCAACGCAAAGAACTCAGCCACACAGCGCTGACGTCCGAGGTCATCTCACAGCTCGCTACTCGATTCAAGCCTGAAATCTCGCTGATAAAAAAGCGCATCGAGGATCTGCTGACCCGCGAGTATCTCGAGCGCGTCGACGGCGACACTGCCTCATATCGCTACCTCGCTTGAAAGCACTTGCCTTGGGGCGCAACTGAAGAGGTTTGATGCGACTTGGGTTTCAGTTAAGAGATTCAAGGTTGCGAAGAACCTTGGTCCGAGTATATGTCTCTTGTTCGCGGAGGTTCCCGCCGAGTTGGGGACCCACTGGATTGATCTGCACAGCTTGCTTTCGGTTTGTGCTAGCAGGGGCCAAGCGTGGTGTCAACAATTCATTTCAAAATAATTCATGATGAGCTGTCACTATCATCAGTCAATGCGCATGGCGTCTGTTGGTTCTGATTTTTGTTTCACTATTACCCAATACGACATTATGCGTGGCGCAGGCAGGATATGGAAGGCAACTGGATCGACCTCGGGATTTGGCGGTAGAGGCGGAGGGGAAGACTTTGCGGAATTGCCCGTTCCCTTTTTGCCTTTTTCCATCTCCTTGTGGCTGGAAACGGGGTGTTTTTGAAGGAGTCTGGCTGGTTGGTCAATAGGCAAGTGGCAGGCAGCCGTCGTTTTGGCTTACAGGCAACTCATTTGCCACATGCAGGCATACTGGAAGCTGGAGGAGGAATTCTTCATCGGTTTGAACTGCGTAGAGAGAGGTGATGCGCAATGCCTCAGCCAAAAAGAGAAAAAGGAAGTAGTTGACTATTAGTCTAGGTAGTAGTCTGTGGTGTATATAGGTAGCCATCAGCCATCCTGTTGCTAGGGGGTACGTTGAAAGTAGAAAGAATAAGAAGGCAGCTGTATTTATCAGCTCTGTGCCTAAGTTGAGTCCACTTGAGCGTTAAGAGAGTGAACGTGCGTATCCCTTGTTGGAAGTTGGAAAGCTAACAAAAATATTTTTTTGAATTTTCAACTTGACGTGGGCAGGCAGAAGATCAGACTTTTGAAGTATCTGTGACTTCAAGACGCAGGATACACTTGGATATGCCCTCAACCAGAATTGAACCGATGACCTTATCATTACTAGTGATATGCTCTAATTACCCCTGAGCTATGAGGGCTGTGGTTCTTTTGTTGTTGAAGGGGGGGCTGGTTTGAGGGAATTATGTTTCTCGCCTAGTACCTAGGTTAAGGATCATTGGAGTATTTATCCTAGACTGCGAGCTATGTTTTTTATTGGTGTTTTCGAGTCTTTTTGGTCAACTGTTTGAACACGACGCGGTCGTAAATTGACATACCATGGGCCCTCTTTGTTGCAGTATCGTAATGGGAAGCGTTAAGGATATTGTGTGACAATTGTATGATGATGGTGTGAAAATTGTAAGAAGTTTTTGAAAAGAAGTTCGAATGATTGAGTAAAGTCCCATTTACGGTCGATGCGTTGCTTTGTGAGTATGGAATGTAACAAACAGGTCTGTCAAAATCTTCTTTGTTATTGATAAGAGCCATTGTGAACCAATAATTATGTCACTGTATTTTCTTTCTGCTTTAGCAGCCAAGTTTCATGTTTTATGGATAGAAATGTTTACGTCAATACTAAACTGGATTAGACGTACCTGGCCCATTCAATTCATCGTAATCGGAAAACTAATTATCGACTAGCCACAGCGACCATTTGGCTTTCCAGGACAGGCAGGCGTTTTTAATCAAGTCATCCAGCCTTACACTTTATACCCTGGGAGAAGACTTGTAGGAACCTCGTTAGGATGTGTATAGGAGTCCACAGAACATTTCGCTGTCCAGAAGAAGTACATGAGCTTCATTACGTTGTCAGATGCTGTGCCCCTACCAATCTCATCGACGGCAACCGAATCCACAGAGGACAGGGGATCGGGCAGTATCCATACTTTTCCGCGTATGACTGGATAAATGAGGAGTATCACGAGGCTTGCCAGAATTGCACGGGAGACTCGGAAGTCCCAAAAACCAAACCGTTCTGGGCGAGAAACTCGCTGGTGGCTGGAAGGACGCCTCCCTCCCAAATCGGAGCAGCTAGTCTAATTGAAGACTCAGTTGCCAAGTATTCAATCCACCTCGCCCATTTCATGCTCTGGGATTTCGATGTGGATCTGAAATTGCATCTGTTCAGGAGCCATGGAGGACCGGCACGTTTCCCCCACTGCGCTTGCAAAGAACGACAACGAGCCCTGGGACTACGAAACAGTGGGCGAGGAGCCCTGGGATTTTGCCCAGGACTCTGATAAATGCGACTGCCTAAGTGTCGTCCACCCCTTTGCAACATTTCGGCCGCCCGGAGAACAAAGACTCTAAGACTTGTCTTGAACCAGCTCACTGGAACCGAGACAAACACTCGTCAGATACTAAAGCTTCTCACTGCACAGAACCGCAGGCAAGTTGACGTCGACAGATTCTTTGAAAAGATAGAGAAGCGAGCGCGTAACCAGCAGCAGCAGGAGGAAACATGGACTCCCCAAGTTCTGCACATGGTCCCCCTTTTCACCGAATAGCAGGTTTTGGATCGATGCAAGATTGCCTTGAGGCTCACGGTTGCCTCCCCCGAACTGAGCAGCAGCAGCTGAGGATTGCAGAGTTATCCGGCGAGTGGCACCCCCCGATCTGTCATATGCTAGTTCCGGACGACGTATTTGCCCGCGCGCGATAATTATCTGACCAGTATGGATCCTCACCGCATAACATACCAGTCGAGGAGGAGAAACCAAGAGGAATTTGCCGAACAGTGCCAGAAAAGGTGGATAGACTTCAATAGGGAGGACGAGAGAAGAAGAGACAAAGTTCTCAAGAACGTGGTCCTGGCATCTGAGGAGCAAAGGGCCAAGCTGGTAAAAGAAGGGGCGGCTTGTCCAATCTGCTATGAGGGCTTTGGCGAGCACGAAGCCGGGATACACGGATGGCCGGTTGACAACACGTCGTGTAATTCAGCAGCAGAAAACGGGAACTGGGTGGCTCAAAAATGCATGGTCGCGGCAGCCCGTATGCTGCACAGCGGCGGCGGTAGCGAGCTACGATCTCTTCCTCCCCGCTGCCCGCTGTGTCGCACAATGTTTTCCCCAGAGGACCGTGATCGGGAGGCCGAGGAGCGCAGAACAGATGTTGTTGCTGCTGCTGCTGTCGCTCTCGGAGTTGCTGTTCCTCGTACTGCTGAGCAGGGGGCAACTCTTGCATTAGTACAGGACGGGGTTTGTGCTGCCCGTGAGGCTTTCGGGGTTCCGAATCGGGCCTCTGGGTACGCTACTGAAAGGGCGCTGCAAACCATGACTCGGCCGGGTGGTGTAAATGTGGCTGCCAGCTCGGCAAGTATCGAGGACGACGATGACGACGATGATAATTATTCTTTGACGCTATTTTCGTTAGACCACTCATATATTTCACTTAATTAGCTACTTAGGTACCTAGGTAGGGAAGCTGACATACCTTCATTATCCCAGATCTGAACAGTAATTCGACGCTGTCAGCTCATGGATATTCAGTTGGATGAGTTTGGGCAAAAGGTTTGTTACGATTAGAGTAATGACTTCCCCTTTGCTATTAACGACGACGACCCTCTATCTCCTCAAGTTCTCTTTGTTCACTTGAGAACACTGGTGCTGCAGAAAGGCACACCTTTCGGCATCGATGTGAAGTCATTTTGCTGTTGCCGTCTCCCCTAAAATGCATTCTGATATCACTTCACCCTTGCTCCTCCTCCAATTTCCTATGCCTTTCATTTATAAGGTGACGTCGTCAGATTGTATTATATGTTCGTCCTTGAGTTCAAAACAGCACAAACTGGGGAAAAGGTTGATTCTCTATAATTAATAGCTTGCCTGCAGCTGGGTAGGCTGTACCTAATCTTGATTTGAACAACAACACGTGGCCTTCTCCACTCGGCCTCATCCTACTAGTTCCGCCTGTAGGGCTTCCTTGTGAAATCACTGAGCTGCACAAGCACTGCCACAGGACAAGCCATTGACCACTTCCTCCGGCCCATCTTCAAGTGCGGTCATGGCTGGGTCATGACACCGACACTTGGCCCTCTGGAGGAACATAGGAAGCTCTGGTCGACTTTGTTGCTTGAGCTGGTGCTTGATTGACTCTTGGATTCTTAGTAGGTCGTCGTCGCGAAGTGCTTGGCCGGGCAGGAGCCGTGCAGCCTCACAGTACCAGCTGTGACAGATGACATAGGGCGCCCCAAAAACGTTTCGGTAGAGCTTCTCGGTATACTCAATCCCGTTGTGCAGAGCGTCTTGCTTAATGCTATCGTCGTGGTTGATGAACCGGCCCTTGGCAAGTGCCCTGGAGAAAGTTCCGTAATTCGCGGGTGAGAGTTGATGGGTGTGCCAGACCAGGTCGATGTCAAGTTCTGGGACTATCGTGTGCCCAACTCCAATAGCAAGGAGAGAAAAGAAGTTCCGGTATCGAGTTCGGGCTTGTAGTAGCATAGAGTCGAGATTGGGGCTGTAGAGCCAGCCGAACTGCACCATCTTCTTTGAAAAGCGAGCCTGGCGGTGCACCGCAGCGACAAGGTCTGACACTCTGCCACTCTCGCCATCCGACTCAAAGGTACCCTGCTCAATAGTGATGAACTCCTGAATGTTTGTACCAGGGCCGGTATGCTCTTCTAGAAAGACCAAGAGATCAGTGTGCAAATCAAGTGACTGCGCATTGTCTATGCTGTTTTGGGAGAGCCTGAAGGTGCCAGTGCAAGAGCCTAGCGCGTTGGACTGCATTGTGTGGCCCTCTCAGTTAGCAAAGCAACAGAATAGGGAAGAGTTTCTTTCAACCGAAAGATAAAGTCGGGAATCTTACCAAAACCGCCCAAGGTATGCCGGTAAGGCCGATGCTATCGACACGCTCAAGTTTGCAAAAGTTGACATAAGAGCTAGGGTTAAGCATGAAGGAGTGCCACACCAGCAGAACGTCTGGCGTATACGAGGTTAGCGGCCATGCGATGCAGTGAATCATGAGGATTGGGCCCACGACCAATACTCACCAAGGGGAGGCAGGGAGTTTTGAATGGCGGCATCGCTTGTTGAACGAAACCAGTGAAGGAAGCGCGCAGCTGCGAGTTGAAGGAAGGCTTGCCAAATTTGGTCGGCATCAGCGGTTCGACTCTTGGCAAGCCCCTTCACCCTCTCCTCGAAAGAAACGAAATATTCGAGAAGTTTCAAATGAAGGAGCAGTGACGTGGTCTCTGGGGTGCCATGGGGATTAGATATCTCGGGGCTCGCAGCATTAGAGACGGCATCTCAAAAAGGAACAATGATGCTGAATGAGGCTGGGGATTGCGCACTGCCGCCAAGTTGGAGTTCCGAAGTGCGAAGTCCAGTTGGGTTGGGGGGGGGGGGGGGATTTCTTCCCTCAGGTGCCTTATGTACTTATCTTGGTGCTCACAAACAAACCACCTGAAAGCACCAACTTGAAGTCTGCCTTGGCAAACCTGCGCAGTCCAGACTGCCGGCAGAAGGAGCGCAGACATGCATCTGCCGAATCACGAGTTCTCTATGATGCCGGTGGTACTAATGTGCCTTACCTATTCTAGTAGCCCTGAATGGTTCGTGAAAACCACCAATAGTTGTGTTGCCCCTTCCCCACGAGCAGTGCACAGCCTCATTCGGAGCCGCACACCGGTCTCTTGTTGATAAGGAACGTTGAGGATTTAATTAGGCAGCACCGGGGCCATGCAGATATCAACGTCTCGACATATCAGACATTACGCAGTGAGCCGTCTCAAGTTTCACGTCGTTGTGCCCAAAGAGACAACTGAGTTCCTGTCAGCTTATCGGTATTCATTCCCACCGGAAACAGAACGGCACATAACCAGATAATTATGGCAGAAGTCTTGGGCATTGTGGCGGCCATTGTCGGGGTTCTAGATGTGGGGGCATCACACACACCTGGAACAACGCGCCCGTTGAAGTTTTGGCCCTCAAGAACGAAGTTACTGATTTAAATGTGGCCCTAAGCCACACAAAGGACGCCTATGAAGCATCCATAGCCATTTGGGCGAACAGCGACTTCAACAACGCTCTCGACAAACAGTTGAAGAGAGCGCGAATTCTCCTGAGTGAAATCGGCAACATTGTGGACATTCTCGGGGGAGAAAAGGAGCTGAAAAGGAGAATGAAGTGGCTGAACTTAAGGTCGTCCATCATTGGGAAAAAGCATGAGCTGACAAGTGTCCGCACTATGATTATAGATCTTCTTCAAATTCATCATGTGTATGTTTCACTCATCTGCATGCTATGGTTTACAGCACTAATTAACCTCGTGTACTTATGTAGCTCAAATGCATCAAGAATTCAGCTAGAACTTGGGTCAATTCAGCTAGGGCTACGAAATAATAATCTGGCGACATTCGAGAGACTCAGCGCCATCAACTCAAGTTTCGAGAGCGTCAACCATCGACTGGACGCACTGCAAAGCTCAGCAGCTCAGAGCAGCACCACAGTATTCAAACTTGAAGAGTCCTTCACCAGAATTCTCGAGTACCTAGACAACCAAGACACGAAGAGCCAACTTGAGTTGACGTCATCAATTGACTTGCCTCAGGGGTTGAGAGCTCATAAGCCACGGCTTCTCCAGTCCGATGCATGTGTACATCGTTCAGCGAACATCACAGACTCAAGACAGCACTACCCGACAAATGCCGGCTTTGACAATGATTGAGCCGTCACAGACAAGCGCGAGCCTGGGCAAGGCGTGTTTAGCATCTGGGCTACATATCGCCACCGCACTTGCTCAAGTGCCTGCATATGTGGCTGCCACACACGACCAACCCAGCCAAGGACATGGAAAAGTCCAGTTTTCCTCCGCAAGCTGCTTGGGTCATTTTTTAGCACATACTCAGGATTTCCAAACGGGCTGAACGACTGCGATAGCATCATGTGTCACAGGCGCGTCTCAAGCACGATCGAAGTATCCTATGACTTCCCCCTGTGGTGTGCCAGATGGAATATCCACGCCCTTGTTTACATGGGAGTAACAGGGAACCCTGAAGTGAATCTGGTATTCAGACAGCGAGTGCCATTTCGCTTCGATGGAATTCTCCATGCGGTTGATTCCAACAACATTGATCTCGTCCGCGCCATCCTTCAGAGGGACCCGGACAGCGTCAACCACCGACATTTCCAAGAGGGGCTTACCGCCCTCCACTACGCCTGCCTGAGGCCAAAGAGGATCTCGTTCGACATGTTCCAACTGCTCCTTCGGTCCGGGGCCGATCTCAACGCCGAGACTGACTCTGGGCGATCTGTTGCTAGCTACGTTGCCGCTCACATGGTTGTGGGGGAACTTCCCCAACAGCACGAGGAAGAACTTGCTCGGTGGGCAAGCCTATCCGAGTTTATGGCACGGCTCGAGCTGTCGCCTGTCACTGAAGTGGCCGTTGGCCTCCGGGTGGGGGAAATAGCGGCGATGCTACGAACCCTTCGCGCGTCGCGGCTGAAGCTCAATGTGTTTGATAATACGGGATCAACACCCCTAATCTGGGCAGCCAAGGCCGGCAATCTCGACGCAATCCAAACTCTTGCCAAATTCGGTGTCGATATCAACCAAAAGAACTCGGTGGGAAACACACCTCTGATGTGTTCGTTTGCCTTTGATCGAGGACTGGACTGTCCCCGGTGGCTACTTGAGAACGGAGGTGACCCACTCGCGTCAAACATCGACGGGTACAACGCCTTCACACTTGCCTGCTACCTTGGGCGGTTCGAGGTTGTCAAGCTCATGATCAGCCGAGGCGTTGATCCCAATGTCCAGGACCGCAAAAACAGGACCGGGATTGGATCTGCCGTGTGCTACGATCACGACCACATTGTAGAATACTTGAGGGGCATCGGAGCAGACGCAGATGTGGTTGGGGGGTGGGGTTTGATGCCGCTCGCTGACGCAGTTCGAGCAAACGCCCACCGTTGTTTGCGACTTCTACTCAATGCGGGTGCGAGTTGTCATTACCGCACACCACGTGCATGGTCTATAGTCCATCAGGCTGCCGCCTCGGGAGATGCAGAAACTTTGGCAATCTTGACTCAGCATGCATGTGGGCCTAGGGGGGTCGACATCCACGCAATAGATGTGGAGGGCCTTACTGCCGAAGAAATCTTCCTAAGACGTCCTTCGGCGGTATCCGAGCCACTCTTTGCGGCGTTCAGTCATCTTCTCGCTGTGGCTGAAAAGAAACATACGACAGAGGAAGAGATATAGCAGAAGTGGCGATTAAAAAACTTGGGCTCTTATCGCAATTTTTAAGGGCCTATAGCCAAATTCTCAATCTGATAAGAAATGTTAAACATTATTCGTTTGGACCGGTACCAGCTCTGAGGCTCTCTGACCCGCGTGTTGGCATGGCAGTACGGAGAACCTACTAGTTACCTCAGTTGCTGCTGCGTAAACCGTAACTCGGAATGCCAGCCAGGGCCATCGGGAACTTTGAAATTGGATGTAATTAGGTTAGGTAGCTTGTCTTGCTTCGTGGTCGGCATGTCACACCATGACATGGAGGGATGACGGATATGGTGGGTATGACAGTCACTTAGTTTTTGGTTGGAGTTCCGTCATCATGATCCCAACGGCGGCAGGTAACTTGGAAACTACAGACAGAAATAACAGCACAAACAAACTTGCTAGTGGTGTAAGAAAACGAGGATCGAAAGCCTTGATCGCAAGATATTTGATTTTGAATTTTGAATGGTATTTTTAAAGCTACGTACGTGTACATTATCGTTCGTGGTCTTCAGCAAGTGAAAGTTTGACGATAGATGGATGGCCCTTTGTTTACTTTGGCATACAGTTGGTTGATTTGTCACTCTATGGCAATGTGGAAAGTATAGATATTAGCGTCATGAAAATTACAGGATAGCCAAAATGTATGATCTTTTCGATGGATGTTGTCGTTTGCCGGTGACCAAGGATACCTCAGCCCCTTTTTCACAACCTCTTTGCAGTTTTATTATTTTGCTTCACAGAAATTTCAAAGCAGATCAATGATTGGCTATATGAGTAGTAATTACTAATTTCATGGTATTGAATTATGATCTAAATATGCCACCAGCCAATGCGTGTTATTAATGTAATTAAGTTACAAAATGCGCCCTCCAAGAAAATGTAAACCAGCTCCGGTCTGTCCCCCGTCAATGCCCCTGCTCATCCGATGGCTTCTCGGCAACAACCCAGTAGCTCGTTGTAATTAGTCTCATGGTGTCCATCTTGACAAAAGCCTCACCATCCAAGCACAGACGGTTGATGAGCGTCTTAAAGTGTGGGGGCAGGCAGTGCAGCTTGACGAGGGCGAGGATTATTTGTCGCATCGCCCGGAAGTAGACGTCTACACGCTCAATCAGAGGCGCCTGGAGGCCGCCTTTGCTCGCGTTTTCTGAGCGTATGACGGTGAACCCGGCGTCCTTGGCCGCCCTCTCGAGGCTCTCAGGGGTCGGGGTACCCACAGCGCCAATCAGAGGTTTGACTCGTGACATAAGCTCGACGTGCTCTGTGTTACTCGGATCGTAGGCTGGTAAACTCGCCCAATCCAATAACGACATCTTGGCCCCCGGCTTTAATACCCGGAAGATTTCGCGGAACAAGCCGCCGAGGTCCTTGCAGAGAGAGAGGGCCTGGATCTGGTAGAAGGCGTCGAACGAGCTGTCAGCAAAGGGCAGCGGCAGCTCGTTGAAGTCGCGCACAATGAAGTCGTTGCGCAGCCCGCGCTCCGAGTTGAACCCGCGCGCCTGGGCGATCTGGTTAGGGTCGATGTTGAGCCCTGTGACCTGGGCACCAGTTACTGTGGCCATGTGCGCAGCGACACGGCCTCGGCCGCAGCCGAGATCGAGTGCCCTGTCTCCCGGTTTCAAGTCGATGGCCTGGGCGATGGCTCTCTCGTAGAGCAGCTGGTTCTCGACCACGGAAGCATGCTTGTCCATGAAAGGTGGGATATACATCTTCTCAACGTCGCCCAGCGCGCAGAGGTGATTCATTACGCCGTAGTACGACTTCAAGCACTCGCCGACCTTCTCACGGTAGTTTGGGCCAAGCTCGGCCACCATTTGTCTCTCATCGGCCCAGTCGAGGTTGTATATCACATACGATTCCATGAAGTCGTCCACCTCCTTGGGCGTCAAATCGTAGAGATGCTTGAAGGCGGTGCGAAACGTCTTGAAGCGGTTCGTCAATGACGACTTGTCGGCGCTGCCGAGCTCCAGGCCGTCATCACTTTTGATTTTCAGGTGGTGGTTCCTCCTTGGGGAAGAAGAGGCCAAGGCTGCCGCCGCACCCCGCTTTTCATCTACCACGACGCCATCGGTGTCAGAAGAGCCATCCGAAGCCCGATGCTCAAATGGGACAGGATCATGGGCAGGATGGCGCAACATGGTGCCTGTCGACATTAGGGTGGTCCACGTGCAAGCTGACGTGTGGATTGTGGGTTGGCCGAACAGATTTAGGGTTTCGCAGAAATGAGGAAAATTTGGAGGGGGACGGAGAAAACCGCAAAGTATGACGTGATAGTTTGCTGTGGGTGATTTTGGTCGGATCCGGCAGCACGTCTGCTTTGTGGTGCGTCGCCTGGTTTTTGCCAGCTGGATAAAGAAAAAAAGGTCCAAGACGGCATTGGAAGGGAACGAACGACCCAATTATTACACTCGCAGGCGCACCAAATGACGGGTTGGAGAAAAAAGTTTATTGTGAATCAATGGAGAGAAGGGGTGGGTTGGGGGATCAACACAATATCAAGGAAAACGAAAATAAAGGGGCATGCAAGAGCCGGTCGTCCGCCGTCCGGATCGTCCGGATGGGAGCCAATAGAACCATTCTAAACAATGCGGCCCATGACTCATCCATCATGTTGTCGTCTTGTTAGACCGCCGTTACGCTTTCCTAGAGTGCGAGCGAGCAAACAATAGCTTGTGCCTGGTATGACGTGTGGAATGTAGGTCGTGGTCAAAGACTGAACAGGACGATAACGCGTCGAGAAACCTGCATCATGTAGTCAAGGCACCTTAGGCGAGCGACGCAACATAAAAAAAACCAAGAACATTGCTTTGTCCACACCAATCCTTGTGTAACATTGGATTAGAAAAAAACGGGCTCCAAGCTGCCGGAACAGCAGTTTGACAGGGATGCTTCCTTGCTGTCGGAGATAGGGGGGGGGGCATATTTTGATGATCGGAATGGCCGGCGGATTGGATTGCTGCCTTCTTATCTCCATGCCTTGCATGCGACGTTTCGCCATCTTCGGCAACGAGTAAGCGTGACTGTTTGGATTATAAATGCAAAATCAGGTGCCCCCTGAATATTTTTTTTACCGTGACTCGCGACTTGTGATCTAGGTACAATGCTAAAATTTCTAATTAGTAAATGAATATGAATGAAATAGGAAAATCACAGTTCTGTTTATACTGCCATCAATTAGATAGATCATGTAGAGGCAATTCGTAAAATGAAACAAAACACGTTCAAAACCTCTACCAGATAACTTCACTCTCCCAAGACACAGAATGAGGTGACGATACTTTTTTTCCATTTTTAGGACCATTCAAGGTGCCTCTTTAGATCAGTTAATTTATGGAAATGCTGTTCAAAGAAATAGCCTATAACGCTCATGCTTCATTCCCGAATCATCCCGTCGTCTTTTGATATTGAGCACTGACGATTCCAGGTGAAAGAAGACTTCGCATCTTGAAACCAAATATTCGTCTCATTGAGGCCAATATTGGGTGGTGCTTTGTGGCTTCGAATAAAGGATTGACTTTTCTGCCGGGTAAACAAAGGAGGCGAATCAAACAATGAGGACCGATGGCTTGAATTCACTGGAATTGGACAACCCCATTGTTCACTTACCATTGCATTGTACAGTTGGTGAATGAGACACGGTGTATGAGATACGGAGTGCACTGGTAATTAATCCAGATATTTGAATTGTATTGTATATAATAGATGGCGAGTGAATATTAGGCATTTAAAGACACCCTTGCCAACTTTTATAACTTTTCTGTCATTCTGCTTTTTTTAAAAAAAAGGTAGTAGCATCCCACAAAGAAATATCCGGACTCTTGCTTTACTCACTCCCGGCTACTAACACACATTAATTACACCACAAGTCAACTTAATAATTGAAAGGAAAGTCAGCAACATGTGTGGCGACTCACGACGCTCTCAGAGTCGCAGCTGGTGGAATAAGGTTTTCCGCAAGAAAGAGCCCTCATTCAAGGTCAATATTGTCGCAAAAGTGACCTTAGTACCCTCTTTCAAGGTAAACAGTGTAACAAAGGTTGATTCTGGAGGGAGCTCTAGGATACTTCCGCGAGTTTTTATAACTCACGACGAATCGCCAGTTCCCCACGCTATTATAACCGAAGAACACCAAATTCCCGAGACTGTCGTGACAGAAGATCCGCTAGTTCCAGAGATTGTCTTTACTGAGGATCTGGACCCAAGGGCGGGAATTCAACCGTTCATTATCAATGTTGATCCTGACGGAAGGTTTCTAACCGTACCGCCACTATCTGACCGCGGCCGTTTAGACCATAGGACAGCACATGCCTTCGGCATAAGACTTAAATTAGTTGATACACCATCACGGATTCCAAGACTTTCAAGATACCGACGACAACCGAGCGGAGAGCTTCCACAGATGCTAGAGGTTGAAGCTTCTGTCTCGGAATGCGAAGAAGTCCTGGACGCAAAACCATCTGGGAGCTCTCAGCGCTCGCTGTCTGTTATCTCGCCATCTGAGGATGAGTATCAGGACCTGACAGCAGTCGCTGCTTGCCCATCCACCCAGTTGAATACAAGTACTGAGGAGACGCCCACCATGTGCTCATGGAGAGAAGACGGACCGAATAGAATGCGACACATCATTGACATCTCCAACTTGGAAGACTTCTTATCAGTACCTACATTCAGGGAGACAAAACGGTCAGACACGGAAAATAAGGAGACGGAAATTGACCCCGACGACGTAGACGACCGCGACTCTTTACCCAGCCACAGACGAGAACTGGACTCCACGTCTTCTTGGGAGCCCTACAAGCGCCCAGAAACTCGACGGGGATGGTCGGACAACACTATGACATAGGTAGGTCTCGGCTTGGAAACTATCCCCGAGGACCAAGAGCTGGTGTATTTTTAATCTCGTTGCTAATAGTAAATTCCAGTACAAAAAACACTGCGTGATGAATGACTCAGTCGAGACACCGGGGGCCTTCAGAATAGGTATTCGGGGCCTGCATGACTTTGGCTAGTTACCTATGCTGCTGTTGCTGGTGCCTTTGGTAAACGCTTGTGTACCCGATAGTTCTCAGTTGCCTACCTAGTGAAGAAGATGTGCCTGGTAGCACAATGTAAGCTGTGACCAAAACGACCAGTCATCTGACCCCATCTCGGTACATTCATCTTCGACTGGTGTCTTTGAGCCGATTAGACGACCGAGAGGCACCCTTGTTTTGCAACCTGATGCCGGATTTTGAATCATTGTCTGTACATCAAAGCGGCAATGATTTACACCATGAGTTTTAGAACGGGCACACATCTTGAGCGAGGAGGAGGAAGTGAGGAGAAAGTGGCTCGGATCGAGCTCGGGTGCGTGTGCGTGTGCAGCTCCAAGATTTCGACCGCACCTGTGGCGAAGTTGATCAAAGGCTGATCTCAACGTCTATTGCCTCACGCGGGAAGAAGAATCAGGAATGATACACCGACCCACGTGGTAGAGAGCCTCATAAGGGTGGAGCAATGACTTTTGGCCACAAAGGTGGCTCAGCTTTGCCTGCCGCCGTGCTAAATACGCGGAGATATCCTGGGGAGATCGAGGAGTGGAGATTCAGCGAAGCCTAGAGCCCTTGGCAGAATAGAAAATATTAAAGGAGCGGTTCGTTGGTGGCATGCGGCTGGTGTTTCATCCGATGGCCTACTGAGGTAATAACAGAGATCCTTTGACTCACTTGTGACACGAAACTGATCTAGATCTGAGTTGGAAGTGACTGATTGCCTGTACCAAGTATCACGGATAGAGGTAAAAAGAAAAGAAATGGATCTTGCAGATTCCCCAGGTGCTTTGTTAAATGTGCGCTGGCCAGTGGCAGATTTTACAAGTGAACACCTGACCCACAGCCCCACGTTTTCGAATCGCACAGATCACAGTTGAGCCGTCCATAGGAAACGGGGGGCTTTAGGATGACGACTTGATCTTCCGGAATGGGGGTTGTACAGGGTAGGCGGGGCATCGTCCGATGTCTGTGGCAATCGCCTACGCTGAAATACTGCAAGAAGGGGCAGATGTATCACCCCGCTGCCTGCAGTTTCCATCTATCACTAGGCTTATTGGCAAAGTAGTGTCGGATCCGACCAAAGCTGGGCTTCAACCTCTTGGTACGTAAGTCGACCAAGTTGAATGAAAATTTAGTGAACAAGTGAGGCTGCAGCAAGATGGAGAGAAGTTCAGAAGGGGCGAGCCCCAAGATGCCAAAATTCCTGCAATCGCGAGCTTGCCCAATGCTAGTATTACATCAGAATTTGACATGATCTGGATGCTTGTATTCCTCAGTAAAATGCTGTCATAAGCCCTTCTGACAGACGAGGACAACCTCCAGCCCACCTGTCAAAGTTCTGGCCATCTGTTGTCAAATTGTTCATTTCCCTGCCCTCATTCAATTTCAGATTTCCCCCCTCCCACTGGATGAGGGGTTGTGTGTTTGGATTTGGATGTGGCGACCCCCTTTTCATCAACAATAAAGCGTACCTTCCTAAAAGGGATCTGAATAAACATGTCAATAAGACGCCCCACTTTACTCCCCTTTTTTCAACAATAAACTGACAATAAACTCGACGCTGGGGTCTGCCCCACCCATGGGCCATGTGGCCATCGATCTTCGAGTTCTTCGAGATGAGGCCCAGGCCGCGAGAATTTATTGGCTACTACCCCTGGGAGGTTTATCGGATGAAAAAGGGGGGCGCCCTCGAAAAACGCTACCGGCTACCAAATCGGGGCTTGAATAAGTTATTCATTCATTGAGCAGGCACTCGCTAAATATCAGACCAACAATGAAGCACACAGGTACACGATGCAACTTCTTTCTATGCATCTCAATAGACTCCCTCACGCCCAGCCAACATGACTGGCCGTGTCTTTCACGGCGTACTGTGTGCCCCCCATGAGGCAGCTAACTGATATCTCGAGACAATAAACTCCCCCTTCAGTCAAAGTTGTATATAAAATATACTCATGATCCTCACGAATTTGGGTTTCTTTTCCTCTTCTTCTCTTCACCCCAAGCAACAAGTCAACCTCCGGGTCAAAGAAACCACCACCTTCATTCAACTTTCTTACCTAGACCCCAGAGGTCCAACTCACTTACACAACCAACCAACCCTCAAAACCTTCAACATGAAGTTCTCTCTTCCCATCACCATCTTTGCCATCGCGGCCGCCGTCGACGCCGCTGCCGTCACGGATGACAAGCGATGGTGCCAGAGCCAAGGACAGGCCTGCTGGACCGTCAAGCGTGCGGCCGATGCCTTCGCTGACGCCATCAAGTCGGGCCCCGTAGTCCGCGACAACTCTGATGTTGCGTACGAGGCCAAGCGCCAGTCCGACCAGCTTGCCATCCTTCTCGCCAGCGCCGCTCAGGATGCCCAGGACTACTACAACTCCCTGGCCCTCCACAAGTCCTTCGGCGAGGACAAGACCACCAAGCGTGAGGCCGAGGCCAGCCCCTGGTGCAACCTGTTCATCGGCCAGGCGTGCTGGAAGGTCAAGCGCGAGGCCGAGGCCGACCCGTGGTGTAATCTCTTCATTGGCCAGGCATGCTGGAAGCGCGGCAACAGCGAGGTCAGGGCTCGTTGCCTCTCCGAGGGTGGTGCCTGCACCAAGGCCAAGCGCGCCGCCGAGGCCGTCGTCAACGCCATCGACAGCGCCAGCAACGAGGTCGTCAAGGCCAAGCGCGACGCTGATCCCGAGGCCGACCCGTGGTGTAACCTCTTCATCGGCCAAGCATGCTGGAAGCGCGAGGCCGCCGCCATGGCTGCTTGCAACGCGCTCGACGGCGCTTGCACCAAGGCCACCCGCGACCTCCACGCCATCTACAACGCCGCCCGCGGTATCTTGGATGCCGAATAAGTGAGCATCCCCTTTCCATCTTTCTTTGCTTTGTTGCTAACCTGCTCTTTCACCCCCCACCCCCCGCAGATACCTCGAACAAATGAACCTCGTCAATGATCTCTCTCAACTCATCTTGAGATGAGAGTGAGCATCCTTTGGCAGGTGTTGCATTTGGTCGTGTTTTTCGAGGAAAGGAAACGGATTCGACGGGCCGCTTCATCAACAATTTTGCTTCTTGTATAAAACAAATACACAGCATCTTTCAACCATAACAGACAACCAACAAGGGGATTGGATGGACCCATCCTTTTGACAGCAGCAAACCCCCATCCTCGCGCAACAGCATTACCCCCCAGCAAACATATATACCCTTCAGTCTTGGTTTCTTGCGTAACCTTTTTTCTCATCCATTATCCACTCACCGCTCTATTTTGAGGTGGTGGTGGTGGGGGGACAAAAGCTTTGCAACTTTTTTATACCCTATAGCGCTACAACTCTTTTTAAAAGAGAAGCAGCTGCAGTTTTTATTGTCGCATCATCGGAAGGGGGGCTTCAAATGATGATGCGGATAGTTTGGCGGGATCATGGGTGCTCTGTCTCTGGTTAGTTTTTTTTTTTAGGTAGTTCTCTTCTGCAAAACAAATGCGTTGTGTTGGTTGGAACAGACCCCCAAAACTTGTAACGTGTCTGTGATCTTGAAGAGATATGTGCTGGTATGTTGCTTTGGACCCTGAGTGAAGGCCGTGAACTTTGCTAGGAAACCTTGTCGTTCATTTGTTTGGCGTATCTCTACTTCCTAAGGTTGGATATGGCGACGTCTTCCTTCAAATTTGTTATTCAGATACTTGGTTGTGGCTCGCTTTTTCTCAGCTACAAAATCTCAGTACGTTGCTAAATTCGTGGTCATTAAAGCCAAGTTTATGGCAAAGGAATCCAAGGATAACAACTAGTGGCTTCAGGGGAAATTGGATGGCCTCCACGTCAGCAATGACCTCTTGATAGGCTGCTTCGGACCCTTCAAGTTCGAGGACAACATAAAGCGCCTGAAGCGAGAACAGGTCCAATAGCGTCCCCGTAATGGGGAACTGCCGTATTGAAAGATTCAGATCAAATAGAACTAGACATTACATGAAATGAATGCCATCTGAATTCCGCTTAAAAAATTGGTCCGAGACTAATGTAGACACACCGCGGCCATCATTGAAAGCATAAGGTCAACAAAAATGGAATTGCCATGCAAGTCTCAAGGTTCTATCAACACCCGTTCGATAGACATACATAAAACCCCGCTCCTTACATCAAGAGCCGCCAGAAACCCAATAACAGGGCCGCAAAACCAGTGCACACACCCATGAGCCACTGCAGCGTTTGGAACTTGACCTGCTCAAGCTGCTGACGAAGAGCAGCGACCTCCTGCTCGATCTTTGTCTCGGTCTCTTTGATCTTGAGCTCCTGCGACACGGCCTCCTCGCGGATGCGGCCTTTTTCCAAGTTCAAATCGAGACGGACACTGGCCTGGTTGCGGTCTATTTCGTCGCGCAGCTTGCTGTTGAGCTTGGCGATCTCGTTGGTGAGGCGCTCGTGGGCCGCCCGCGTCGTGTTGGACTCGGTGCTGTCAGCCGACAGCAGCTCGCTGCGCAGCTTGGCAAAGTCTACTTTTTGGGTGTACGTCGCTTTTGCGGCGTCTTCGCGGAGGACCATAGTCCTCGTGAGATTTTGGATACTGGAGTAGAAAAGGGGTATATGAGTTTATAAGATTGGGAAACGGAAGAATGAGCCAGGGGGATGTGCTATGTACCTCTCCTCGATCACGTCGTTCAGCACCTTCATCATGGCGACCGACTGCTCCTCTGTAAACCCATCCTCCTCCAGCCGCTGGACAAACTTGAGCGTGTCAAAGTGGTGGTCCCGACTCCGTGCAGCAGAAGCGTGGAATGAGCGCCGTAGGGACGGGCTGCGAGCGACATTGCTCAAGCTTCGCGTGGGCTGCAAGTTGCTTCCGGAGCGTCGCTGAAGGCTGGTCCGTGGTGGCCTCCTACTGCTGGAGCTCGTGTGCAGCGGCCGTCCCGCGGCCTGCCATGCCCCTAATCGGTGATCTCTGTGCGATTGTTGAAAGAAGGCGGCCGATACCCGGGGCAAGCTCGTCAGTGTCGCAGTCGCTGCTGCTGTCGCCGTCGATCGCGGGCCAGTCCAGCTCAGCCGAGGCAATAGAAACCTGGGAAGTAATTGCGTAGCGTTCATCCTGTTTGCGCTCGTTGTGCGGAGGCAGTTACACCGGTGTGCTCGGGAAATGGGAGGAGAATGGGTTTCTGGGAACTGTCAAGAGCTCCCAGTAGCCATCCTTGTCGTCGTGACGTTTTGGCCGCAGCTTGCTCCCACGTGCCAGGATTCAAACGGCTGGCCAAAGTTCAAACTGCCAAGGAACAAGTGTGGCTTGGCTAACTCCACAAAGCAAGCCCCAGGCAGTGGACCCCAAGGCGTGTGGCGCAACTGAAAAATTTACTCGCAGCCCAGGTATAAAGCCAACGAGCTTCGCTCCCCTTTTCTCCTCTTCTTCTTTTTTTTCATTACGAACAACGCAAATAATCACATTCTCAGAACTCTTGTTTTTGATGGCGAGGCCCCCTCATGTTTATGCATTTGGCTGGTGCCCACGACCCGATCGAAAGTTTTTGAACAGAATGGAGAACAAACCACACGCTCGATCTTGGGTGCGGTGCTTAACCCAAATACTCCGTGGGAAGGGCCGCAATGATTGGACATACATTTCATTTCCTCAGTCACTTGAATTTGCGCGTTTGTCACGCTGCCTCCTGTGTGTGAACTGTGAATTTGTTTCCTTTTTTGGTCTTGTTGGTTTGGGTCAATCAGTTAGATTCTTTGGCGGCCTTCCGCTTTCAAGACGACAAGGCGTTTGGAGCGAGGAAATCGTGCTTGCTTCACACCCGGATCGCTGGCATTGACAGGTCCCGAGAGCGCCTTTCATCGCTGGGTCTATGATCCCGACCTAGACTCTCTACACACGGCTTACTGCGACCTAAATTGATTGCCATGTTGAAAAGCGCCACTTTGATGATGGAAAGGGGCTCGCTGAGTTTATACATTTCTTTTCTTGCACTATGTCTGTGGGTCCGTCAGACCCAGCTTCGTTCCAATCTCACAGAGGAGAGAACAAGACATGTTCGAAGATGAAAAAAATAAACTCCCATAGAGAATTTCCATGCATGCAAAACCACTGCAAATAGTGCCAAAGAATTCTATACTCCAACGAGAGCTATATGTGACATGATCCCTTGTGAGAATCTTACATCGGGCACAGCCAGCCTGCCGCTGCCCCGATTCATTGGCAGCCAATATTTATACATAGTAATGACTCGCGAAACCTTGGCCAGTCCCCCAAGTTACATTGTCATCTCCACATCTTTATCCTTCTTCTCCCCCTTGCCCTTCTTCCTGTCTTTCCCTGCCTTGGACCACCCCTTGTTAGGAATCTTGGGCCCGGCAGCCTTGACCTCCTTCACCTCGTCCACTTTCTTGTCGACCTTATCGGCCTTTGCCTTCTTTGCCTTCTCAGGAGTCTCTGCATCCGACATCTGTACATCCTTAGCCGCCTTCGCTTTCTTTGCCTTCTTTCCCTTCTCAGAAGTCTCGGCATCTGACATTTCCACGTCGTTCGCCTTCTTCTCCGTTGCCGGCTTCTTGAGCGACCTAGGATCCAGACCTCTCCTGCGCATGGCATTACGCTTCGCGCGAAGAATATATTCTTGATCCTCTTCGTCCGCGAACGCGGTGAACTCGCCCTCCTCAGCCTCTTCATCTTCCTTGATAGGCGTCTTATCCACAGCCTCATTCTCGGCCTCAATGACACTGCGAGGCTTGGCTTGGTTGTTCTTGTCCTTGGTCGCCATGACGGCATTGGCCGGTGTAGGGCCAATCTTCTGGAATTTGGCTACGAAGAAACCATCCACGTTGTAAAGATGAGGGTAGAACCTGCGGGTCATCTTCATACTTTGGGGGAAATCCTTGCCCATGAAGCTAGTGAATCCTTCTTTACCAAAGGGAAGACCGGTCTGAAACACCAACAGTTAGCCTTGTCATCACAAATCACCTCTGGGTAGGCTCAAGAAGTTGCTTACCTCGACAAGTTTAACATTAGGGCGCCGGCTAAGGGCGTAGGCGACAACTTGTTCGCTATGAAAAAAGATGTATTAGCATTGTGCCCGGAAGATAGTTAAAATGTAGTGCAAAGCTTACTTCTCCTCGACAGCGACGCTGCATGTCGAATAGACGAGGTATCCACCAGTCTTGCTGGCGTGGTTGACAGAGTCGATCGCCGCCAAGAGCAGCTGCTTTTGTGTATGGGGCAGGACTTGGAAGTCCTTTTCGTCTCTGTTTGTCTTGACAGTAGGGTCCTTCGCAATAACTCCGGTTCCTGAGCAAGGGGCATCCAGCAGCACTCTGTCGAATCCTCCCATGACCCGAGGGAACTCGCGGGCGTCGTAGTTGCAGACAATAACGTTTCTTGCGCCGAGGCGGTGAATATTACCGATCAGACCCTTGGCACGCTTTTTGCTGGGATCGTTGGCGAAGATGACACCGGTGTTCTTCATAAGTGCCGCCATGTGAGACGTCTTTCCTCCGGGAGCAGCTGCCATATCAAGAACACGCTCGTTCTCCTGGGGGCACAAGGCCATGACGGGCAAGAAAGATGATGCGGCTTGCAGGATGTAGTGGCCGGCCAGATACTCGGGCGTGGCACCAAGGGGCACGTTGGAGTCAAAGACTTGGAGACCGACTTTCGACCACTTGCCGACTGGCTCCAACGTGACACCGCGGTTAATCAGTGCTTGTGCAAGGTCGCGGCGATGTGTTCGGAGTGTGTTTGTACGGATAACGACGGGACGGGCGCTTTCGTTGGCTTCGAAAAAGGCAAAGGCCTCCCTTGCCGGGAAGAGATTGATGAGTTTCTCTGCCAAGAACTCGTTGTAGCCGTAGTAGGCACAGAAATCCTTCAGCAGCTGGTTGGTGTACTCGGCCCTGCTCTGGCCCTCTTCGGCAAGGTTGGTAAAGTCCTCCAGCACGCGGATGTTTTCTGTTATCCTTGTCCTCAACATTTGAAGGTCGGGGGCTAGGAGGGTTTTCGGCTTGCCGGCCAGCTCGTCGTCATCGTCGTCGTCGTCCTCGCCGAGAATATTAGGGGTGTCACCGGCAATGTTGGTCTGCAGCGCTGCTTCGCGCAACTCTGCCTCGTTTTCTGCTGCCTCCTCTGCCAGCTTGGCGTCCAATTTCCTCGACAGACCCACGATGTTGGCGGCTGTCAACTTCTCCTCTCTGTCCTCGTCGTCGTCCTCGTCGTCGGAGAAGACGAAGGCCTCCTTCTTGGATTCCTTGGTCTCTACTGCCCTGTCGTGGTCCGAGTCGTACACGGAATTATCGTCGCCGCCAGAGTCGAGGAAGTCGTCCCCCAGGGTCACACCGTCCATTGCGTCAACATCGTCCAGGTCGGATGCGCCGAACTCCTCGTCGGCCTCAGGCTGCGGTGCCTTCTTGGACTTGGGGGCCTTCACAGCTGGCTTGGGTGCAGCGCCCTTCCCATTGGGCTTGTCCTGGCCCTTTGCACCCTTCAAGGGCTTCTTGGGACGGATCCGCTGCTTCTTGTTGGAGGGTGCCTCGGGGGGGAAGGCGTCGGCGGAAATGCCCTTCTTGCGCTTGAGGTTGGCATAGTGTTCTTCGGACAGAGGCTCAGGAGGCCCCTGTTTTTGCATGCGACGGCCGACACCCATTTTGGCGGGTTAGCAGGCAGCGAGCGTTTGAGTATTGGCGGAGGTGTTCGGTGGTGGCAGAGACGACAGCCCACCCGCAAATGTTTTGCCGATTTTCTTTTGAATCTTTTTTTGCTCGCTGCCTTATCGATAAGCATACTCTGCCAAAACCAGTTGACAGGCAAGTGCCATGTGGGACTGCACGCAATTGGTCTCAATTGGCGGGCCAGGACCCACCCCCTAAGCTAGGCTGCATATGTGACCCCTGCTCACAAGCTGACGCCGCGCCCCTGGCTGCTGCTTGAACCTGAGGAGAGAATGTGGAAGAGCAAGCGTCGCGCACCCAGGGAAGGTCTTAACACATCACTCAGAAAAAAGTAAACCCGCAGCGAGCGGCAACTCCCCTGCAAACAAACATCCAAACCTTTGCTTTATTCATCTGCATCCGCATTTCAGCAACGAGCCTTCCTCCACTACCACACGTGCGGCCCTTCCTCCCTTGTTGACGATTTTCCCTTCTAATTGAGCTGCTCTCTGCGGACACAGATTCAGATTCACCCCAACCAATCCCCCGACCTCTCTCTTGTGCCTTGTGCCTTTGGAGCTCAGCCAAATTTCCACTTTCTTTCAACATCACACTTTTGGAGCTTCTTGCTTCCGCCGAACCATCCACCCTCCAGCAACTTTCGACAAGTTGGCTGCTATTCTTCGCTGATCGCGCGCAGTCCAGCGCATCAAGATCATCATGGCGCCTGTTTTGCCCATCAAGTTCCAGGAGCTGCTCCAGCTCAACAGCTTAGGCGTTAATCAGCCAGCCATTACCTTCAATACCTGCGTGCGTCGTCACCCCGTCTCCCCCATTCCACCCATCGTGTCAACGACCGCGTTGCTGACTTTCGAACCCTTTTGGCACTACAGACCATAGAATCAGACTCCTTTATCTGCATCCGAGACAAGAAAGATGAGGCGGCATCCCCCGAAGTCCTCATCGTCGACCTCAAGAATGGCAACAATGTCATCCGCCGCCCTATTAAGGCCGACAGCGCCATTATGCATTGGACGCGTCAGGTCATTGCACTCAAGGCGGCGTCGCGGACTCTCCAAATCTTCGATCTTGAGCAGAAGCAAAAGCTCAAGTCGACAGTGATGGGCGAGGACGTCTCCTTCTGGAAGTGGATCAGCGAGACGTCACTGGGACTGGTCACAGAAACCTCAGTTTATCACTGGGATGTCTTTGACGCGACCCAAGCTGCACCCGTGAAGGTCTTTGATCGGAACGCGAATCTCCAGGTACGTCACTCCCGTGGATAGCTGATAGATGGTGAGCTTGGCCTGACAATTCGATGCTTAGGGCAACCAAATAATCAACTATCGGACCAGCGTCGATGGGAAATGGATGGTAGTCGTTGGCATTTCCCAACAACAGGGCCGCGTTGTTGGTGCCATGCAATTATACTCCAGAGATCGCGGCATCAGCCAGGCAATCGAGGGCCATGCCGCCGCGTTCGGAACGATTCGGTTAGATGGCGCACCCGAGGATACCAAACTGTTCACTTTTGCCGTCCGCTCCGCCGTCGGCGCAAAGCTCCACATCGTCGAGGTTGACCATGCCGACACGAACCCCGTCTTCGTTAAGAAAGCAGTCGATGTTTTCTTCCCGCCTGAGGCCGCCAGCGACTTCCCAGTGGCCCTTCAGGTTTCTCAAAAGTACGGCATCATCTACCTTATCACCAAGTATGGCTTCATCCACCTCTACGACCTCGAGACCGGAACGTGCATCTTCATGAACCGCATCTCGGGCGAGACCATCTTTACTGCCTGCGGGGACAAGGACTCCAGTGGCGTTGTCGGAATCAATCGAAAAGGTCAAGTGCTTTTCGTGAGCGCCGACGAAAACAATATCGTCCCGTATGTCCTCGAGAGCCACGGAACCGAGCTGGCGATCAAGCTGGCTTCGCGCGCAGGCCTGCCAGGCGCAGACAACCTCTACCAGCAACGATTTGAGCAGCTTTTCAGTCAGGGTGAATACCAGGAGGCTGCAAAGGTAGCGGCTAACTCCCCCCGGGGCTTCCTCCGAACACCGCAAACCATCGAGCGATTCAAGCGTCTTCCTCAGCAGCCGGGCCAGATGTCAAATATTCTGCAATACTTTGGCATGCTCCTTGATAAGGGAGCGCTCAACCAACACGAGTCTGTGGAGCTTGCCGCGCCCGTTCTTGCTCAGAATCGAAAGCAGCTCTTGCAAAAGTGGCTCGGCGAGGACAAGCTAGAATGCTCAGAACAGCTTGGAGATATGGTCCGCCCACACGACATGGCCATGGCTCTCGCCATTTACCTAAAGGCTAATGTGCCCCACAAGGTTGTTGCTGGATTCGCTGAGACCGGCCAGTTTGACAAGATTCTGCCATACTGCGCTCAAGTCAGCTACCAGCCCGACTTCATCCAGTTGCTCAATCATATCATCCGCCTCAACCCCGAGAAGGGTGCCGAGTTTGCCACCGCTCTCGCCAACACGGAGGGTGGCTCTTTGATCGACTTGGAACGGGTTGTAGATATCTTCCAAGCACAAGGCATGATCCAGCAAGCGACCGCTTTCCTTCTCGATGCCCTGAAGGATAACAAGCCTGAGCAAGGCCACCTTCAGACTCGACTCCTGGAGATGAATCTCCGGAATGCCCCTCAGGTTGCGGATGCCATCCTTGGAAATGAGATGTTCTCGTACTACGACAAGGCGCCCATTGCAGCGTTGTGTGAGCAGGCTGGACTCTTCCAGAAGGCTTTGGAGCTCTACGAGGACCCCGCTGCCGTTAAGCGAGTCGTTGTGAACATCGCCGGAGCGCCTAATTTCAATGCCGACTGGCTGATTGAGTACTTCGGACGTCTATCTGTCGAGCAATCTCTCGACTGCCTGGATGCCATGATGAAGACCAACATTCGGCAGAACTTGCAGTCCGTGGTTCAGATCGCCACCAAGTATGCCGAGCTTCTCGGCCCCCAGCAATTGATTGACCTGTTTGAGAAGTACAAGACTTCCGAAGGTCTCTTCTATTTCCTGGGGAGCATTGTCAATGTCACCGAGGATCCTGAAGTCGTCTTCAAGTATGTCGAGGCCGCAACCAAGATGGGACAGATTCGCGAAGTGGAGCGCATCTGCCGTGACAACAGCGTCTATAACCCGGAGAAGGTGAAGAACTTCCTCAAAGAAGCCAAGCTGACTGAGCTGCTTCCCTTGATGGTTGTGTGCGATCGGTTCAACTTTGTGCACGACCTGGTATTGTACCTCTACCAGAACCAGCACTTCAAGTCGATCGAGATCTATGTGCAGCAAGTCAACCCATTGAGAACGCCTGGTGTGATTGGTGGTCTGCTAGATGTCGACTGCGACGAGACCGTCATCAAGAACCTTCTCTCCACGGTTAACCCTGCTTCGATTCCGATTGACGAGCTCGTACTTGAGGTTGAGACACGCAACCGCCTCAAGCTGCTCCTCCCATTCCTTGAGGCAACTCTGGCCGCTGGCAACCAACAGCAGGCGGTTTATAACGCCTTAGCCAAGATCTACATCGACTCTAACAATAACCCGGAGAAGTTCCTTAAGGAGAACGACCAGTATGACACACTCACGGTCGGAAAGTATTGCGAGAAGCGGGACCCCAACCTCGCTTACATCGCGTATCGTAAGGGCCAGAACGACCTGGAACTGGTCAATATCACCAACGAGAACGCCATGTATAAGGCTCAAGCGAGATACCTCCTCGAGCGCGCCGACGATGAACTTTGGTTGTTTGTTCTCAGCGAAAACAATCTCCATCGGCGCTCCGTCGTTGACCAGGTTATCTCGACGGCCGTTCCCGAGTCCACCGACCCCGCCAATGTTTCCAAGGCCGTCGCATGTTTCCTGTCGGCAGATCTCCCCGCCGAACTTATTGAGCTTCTCGAAAAGATCGTCCTGGAGCCCACACCCTTCAGCGACAACCAGAATCTGCAGAACTTGCTCATTTTCACTGCTGCTAAAGCTGACAAGTCTCGCGTCATGGACTACATCCACCGCCTTGACAACTTCTCCTCCGACGAGATCGCCGATGTGTGCATTAATGTTGGCCTCTACGAAGAGGCTTTCGAGGTCTACAAGAAGATCGGCAATAAGGAAGCTGCTGTCAAGGTGCTTGTGGAGCATGTTGTTAGCATCGATCGCGCCCAAGCATACGCCGAGGAGGTTGACATTCCCCCAGTTTGGAGCAAGGTTGCCAAGGCGCAGCTTGACGGACTCCGGGTTAGCGACTCGATCGACTCCTACATCAAGGCTGAGGATCCGAAGAACTACCAGGAAGTCATCGAGATCGCGGTAGAGGCAGGCAAGAACGAAGAGCTTATCAAATATCTTCGCATGGCTCGCAAGACGCTTCGCGAGCCTGCCATTGATACAGCTCTTGCCTTTTGCTACGCCCGGCTTGACTTGCTTGCCGAGCTGGAGGACTTTTTGCGCGCAACCAATGTGGCGAACATCGAGGAGTCCGGAGACAAGGCATATGCCGAGGGCCTCTTCGAGGCCGCCAAAATCTTCTACACCAGCATTTCCAACTGGGCCAAGCTCGCCACAACCCTGGTTCACCTGGGCGATCATCAGGCCGCTGTGGATTGCGCTCGCAAAGCCAACAACATCAAGGTCTGGAAGGAGGTTCATGAGGCATGCGTTGAGAAGAAAGAGTTCCGTCTGGCCCAAATCTGTGGCCTGAACCTCATCGTCGATGCAGAGCAACTCCAGGCTCTTGTCAAGCAGTATGAGCGCAACGGCTACTTTGATGAGCTCATCAGCCTGCTCGAGCAAGGTCTTGGCTTGGAGCGTGCGCACATGGGCATGTTCACTGAGCTGGGTATCGCGCTCTCTAGGTATCACCCCGGACGGTTGATGGAGCACCTCAAGCTATTCTGGAGTAGAATGAACCTCCCCAAGATGATTCGTGCGTGCGAAGAAGCCAATCTGTGGCCCGAGCTGGTCTTCTGCTATTATCACTACGATGAGTTTGACAACGCGGTGCTCTCTGTCATGGAGCGGCCCGAGAACTCGTGGGAGCACCAGCAGTTCAAGGAGATCACTGTCAAGGTTGCCAACCTTGAGATCTACTACAAGGCGATCAACTTCTACCTGCAGCAACACCCCTCCCTTCTAACGGACCTTCTCCAAGTCCTGACACCCCGGATTGACGTTAACCGAGTGGTCCGTATGTTCCAGAAGTCGGACAACCTGCCGCTTATCAAGCCATTCCTCCTGAATGTCCAGTCCCAAAACAAGCGTACAGTCAACGACGCGATCAACGACTTGCTTATCGAGGAGGAAGACTATAAGACTCTGCGTGACTCGGTGGAGAACTACGACAACTACGATCCTGTCGAGCTTGCTGGCCGTCTCGAAAAGCACGACTTGGTCTTCTTCAGACAAATTGCCGCCAACATTTACCGCAAGAACAAGCGGTGGGAGAAGTCAATCAACCTGTCGAAGCAAGACAAGCTCTGGAAGGATGCCATTGAGACGGCAGCCATCTCCGGAAAGCCGGAAGTGGTGGAGGAACTTCTGCGATACGCAAGTCTTTATCGTGCTCCTTTAAGAGGCAAAACAGCTAACAATTGTTCTAGTTCGTGGATATCGGCAATCGGGAGTGCTATGTCGGCATGCTCTATGCGTGTTACGACCTGATCCGGCCCGACCTTGTGCTGGAGCTGTCTTGGCGTAACGGCCTGAATGACTTCACGATGCCATACATGATCAACCTCCTCTGCCAGCAGACTAAGGAGCTTGCTGTGCTGAAGGCTGACAACGAAGCGCGCAAGGCCAAGGAGAAGGAGCAGGAGAAGGTTGAGGATAACACGCCCATCCTCGGCGGCAGCCGGCTCATGATCACTGCCGGTCCCGGCGGCCCAGGCGGCATGACGTCACCAGCTCCCTATGGGCAGACCAACGGCTTCGCGCCCCAGGCGACCGGTTACGGCTTCTAGAGGGTTGCCCCGGTGGTATTCGAGCGCCCCTGCATCTTTGACCCAATACATGATCGTTGGTTTTATCCGCTGGAAGGTCGTCCTGGAGTTCCGGGGAAACCTCTAAAAGTTTGTGGTCTGGCCCCGCTGTAGTTCTAGTCTTATTTACGGAATGAAGATAACCAATGGGGAATTTTGATGAACGCATGCGCGTTCTAGTTAAAGGTGGGGGGGGGTGGATTAGTGGATGTGTTGATTTGCTTCCAAACCGCAACGATACAGATGGGAGACGGAAGGAAGAGAGTGAGAGAGCTTCTATGTGTGTCACAATACCTGTATGATAATTGTTTTCTTTTTCTTTTTCTTTTTAATTCGGCCTCGTTGAGTTTACTTTGCTTGCCACTTTCAGATCGTGTGCCACCGACAGTGAGTCACGAGGTGAAAACTGCGAGAGATGAAATTCTCAATGGGATATCCCTTCGCTCATCAAGTGTGACGTGAAGGTGACGCATTTCAAGAAATGGTTCATTTGAATGGAAGACTTGAACGAGTTTAAATGGCAAGTACTTCATGTGAAGTAAGAGAGGAATTTAGAGCTGTAATAAAAGGTAAAGTTTGACCGAATGTATTTTATTATACATGTACATCATGAAGGGCCTGTGATCAAAGTCGTGATGATTGCAAAAACATATATATGATGATCAAAGTCACACGAGGTCGGTCAACAATCACCAAACACACAAAATAAAAAAGTGAAGAAAAAAAAACCAATGGAGGTAGCTATGGAATGTAAACCTGCTCCATTATTGCATTAATGAACAAGAAGAAAAAAAAATACTTTGGTTTCTTTTTCGTTTGTTTCTAGGTATCATCTCCCGTAACCCCCTTCGCCAAGAGGACCACAAGAGCGGAAAGCGCGCGTCCGATGTAGGTGTCTCTGTCCAAGCTGTCATGTTTGTCTGTCTGCCACCACCCCGATCGTCCTGATTTATGTTTCTGTCTGTTAGGACTTCTTTCTGCCCCATCCCCGCAGTACCTTGACGCGATTTGTGGTGGAACACACAATCGGTCTAGCAGCGATTTCCTGAAGACCAGCGCAGCTGGAAGAAAGCAAGCGAAAGAGCAGTGCAATGCTAAGTCGCTTTAATCACGTTCATTACTTCTCTCCCTTGGTGATGCGGCACACCAAGTCGGAGCCGTCAACTGAGTCACCCTCCCTCACCATAAGAGTGGAGACGATGCCATTGTGAGGAGCGGAGATAACCATTTCCTGTTGATTCATGTCAGTAAAAAACCCCACAAATATCCATTGGGGAATTGTCAAGGGTCACAAACCATCTTCATGGCACTCAGTACGGCGAGCGGGTCGCCCTTCTTGACCTCACTGCCATCATGGACGCGAAGCTCAACAAGCACACCAGCCATCGGTGCGCCAACCTGGCTCGAGTCGCCGGCATCGGCCTTGGGCCGGCTGACGTTCTCGACCGACGCCTGCTTGTCGTCGACGGTAGCCTGGCGGACCTCGCCGTTCATTTCGTAGAACACCTCGCGCTGGCCGGTATTCTCGGAGAGAGGGCCAACAGCCAGAAGCTTCAAGATCAGCACCTTGCCCTTCTCCAGCTCGACGTGGAACTCCTCGCCAATCTCGGGCTTGGACAGGAAATACTTGGTCGGGAGGACGGACAAGTCTCCGTACTTAGCCACAAACTTCTTGTAGTCCTCAAAGACCTTGGGGTACATGACGTAGCTGGCCACGTCGCACTCGGTCACGGTGCCACCGAACTTGCGGCTTAGCTCCTTCCTGATCTTGGGGAAGTCAATAGGCTCGAGGGTGAGGCCAGGGCGCTTGTCGAGCTTGCGGCGGCCACGCAGCGCATCGGTGCGGAGCGGCTCCGGGAATCCGCCGTATGGCTGGCCCATCAGACCCTCGAGGAACTCAAGGACTGAGCCGGGGAAATCAAGCTCGGCAGCGCGAGCCTGAACATCATCAAACGAGAGCTTGTTAGAGACCATGAATTGAGCCAAGTCACCAACGACCTTGGATGTCGGAGTGACCTTGACGATGTCGCCGAGGAGATCGTTGGCTTGTTCGTAGGCCTTCTTTGTCTCCAACCACTGGGAGCCGAGTCCAAGCTGCGAGGCTTGGAACATCATGTTTGTGAGCTGGCCACCTGGGATCTCGTGCTCGTAAACTTCGGGGTCGGGGCCGGTAAGATGGGCCTCAAACGGCGAGTAGAGAAGGCGGAGCTGGGACCAGTAGGTGTCAAGAGCGCGGACATGGTGGACATTGAGGCCAGTATCCCTGTCAGTGCCATCCAGAGACGCGAGAATAGCGTTAATGCTGGGCTGAGAAGTCATGCCGGACAAGGCGTCGGTGGCAGCATCGACAGCATCAGCACCAGCCATGGCGCAAGCAACCATGGAAGCCACACCAGTTCCCGCAGAGTCGTGAGTGTGGACGTGGATGGGGAGGTCAGGGTACTTCTTGCGGATCGTGCCAATCAAAATCGTGGCCGCATGAGGCTTGAGGACACCGGCCATGTCCTTGATGCCCAGAACATCGATGTCAAGCTCGACAAGCTTGTCAACGAGCTCCAAGTAGTACTGCAAGTTGTACTTCTTCTTGGGGTTCAACATGTCGCCACTGTAGCAGACTGTGCCCTCGCAAACACCGCCGGCCTTTTGTACAGCCTTGATACCAACCTCGAGCTGGTTGATGTCGTTCAGGGCATCAAAGACACGGAAGATATCAACTCCGTTCTTCTTGGCCTGGTCGACAAAGTGATCAATGGCGTTGTCGGGCAGAGAGGAGTAGGCGACACCGTTGGCGCCACGCAGCAACATCTGGAAGGGGATGTTGGGAATCAGCTTGCGCATCTTACGGAGCCTCTCCCAAGGATCCTCGTAGAGGAAGCGCATGGCGACATCGAAGGTGGCACCTCCCCAGCATTCCAGGGCATAAAGGTTGGACAGAGCATGGCTGGTCTCCTTGGCAATGTTCAACAGGTCGACTGTCCGAACACGGGTGGCAAGCAGAGACTGATGAGCGTCACGCCAAGTCGTGTCCATGAGCAGGCAGCCCTTGTATTCGCGGACAGCCTTGGCGAAGGCCCTCGGGCCCTGCTCGAGGATTATGCTCCTCCAGCCGTTGGTAGAAGGCCATGTGACGTCAATCTTCTTTCCAGCGTCGTCAAGAAGCGCGGGGATGATGATATCGCCCTTGAACTTGGGCTCGCCAACCTGGCCCTTGATGCTGCTTCCATTGACAGCCACGTCTCCGAGGTATGCCAACAGCTTCTGAGCACGGTTCTGGCTGCCAACAAGATCAAACAAGGATGGAGTGTCATCGATGAACGTTGTCCAGCAATTTCCATCGATAAAAACTGGGTGGGTCAGGAGCGAAGCAAGGAAAGGGATGTTGGTCTTGACACCCCGAATCCGGAACTCAATCAGCGCGCGGAGCACCTTTCTTCTCGCGATTTCGTAGGTCGATCCGTGGCAGGATACCTTGACGAGCATTGAGTCATAATGGGCCAAACTGATGTTAGCTGAGCGTTCAACGAGGTGATGGTGTTGATGAGGGAGTGAAAAGGGGGAGGGAGGAGGAGAGGGTGGTCGTGAGACGGTCCATGGGGGTTAGGGTTATGACCATGTGGGCCCAAAATTGAGCAGACGCGTACTGCAGCAATTCCACAGCGGGTTGCTCGAAAAATGCAGGGAATTAAACCAGATGGTCAAGGGGATTGAATAATGGTCAGATGTGTGTTGTGCATGGTGGTGAGGGGTGATGTTTGTGAGATGTTTGACCGTCAGGGTTAGGGTCCAAGGCGTCCGAAAACAGCCAGACACATGATCACGAGAAGCCAAAGGGATTTCCTGAGAGGTCGTCCACGGAATCCAAGGGGCTCGAAGCAGCGGCCAGGAGCGTGTTGTGCATGATGACACACATTAAAAAAAAAAAGGAAGAAAAGGGATACTTACGTGTAATGACAGCACCGGCAAATCCATTGCCACCGTCGAGACGCACGCCGTTACCGCCAGAGGACCGGTACACCTCAATCTTGCCTGTGTCGGGCTGGAAGCCCTTGGCAGGATCCTCAGTCGTGATTCGGCACTGGATCGCAAAACCACGGGTAGAGATGCGGTCTTGGGTGAGTCCCAGCTGCTCGAGGGTCGCGCCCGCCGCAATCTGGATCTGAGCTGCGACAATGTCGATACCCGTGATCTCCTCGGTGATGGTGTGCTCGACCTGGATACGGGGGTTGATCTCGATAAAGTAGTAGCGGTTCTGCTGGTCGACAAGGAACTCGGCCGTACCGGCGTTGCGATACTTGACCGACTTTGCCAGCTTGACAGCATCGGTCAAAATGGCATCGCGGGTAGCAGTGGGGAGGTCCTTTGCCGGGGCAATCTCGACAACTTTTTGATGTCTCCGCTGGACCGAGCAGTCACGCTCGTACAGGTGGACGATATTGCCCTCGTTATCTCCGAGAAGCTGGACTTCGATATGCTTCGGCTTATCGAGGAATCTCTCAACGAAGACGGTGCCGTTGCCGAAGGCGCTCTTAGCCTCCGAAGTAGCTCTCTCGAATGACTCCTGGAGAGAAGCCTGGTCGCGTACAACTCGCATACCACGACCACCACCACCATAGGCGGCCTTGATGATGATGGGGAAACCATACTCGTCTGTGAACTTCTTGACCTCCTCAAATCGCTCGACCGCGCCCTCTGTGCCGGGGACAACGGGCACGCCGGCAGCAATGGCGAGCGTTCTTGCCGAAACCTTGTCACCGAGTGCGTCGATTACTTCGGGTGAGGGTCCGATAAACTGAGGAGGGGCGGGCATGTCAACAAATGAACCACAAAATCCGGCGCAAAGGGGCACTCACGATCAGGCCGGCCTTCTCAACCTTACGAGCAAAGTCGGCATTCTCAGACAAGAAGCCATAACCTAGAAGCTATCAACACAAGCTCTGCTTTCACGACTTGCACAGGTCGGCCTACCGGGATGGATCATCTGGGCGCCATGTTCAACGGCAATCTTGACAATCTCGTCACTGGCGAGATACGCGCCAACAGGTGTGTATTGGCCGCGCTTGCCGATGACATATGCCTCGTCGGCCTCTGCAGTCTCACCGTCAGCGCCAGCACAGAAATGCAGGGGAGGAGCTAGGCAAAATCGCGCATACTCTGCCTGTGCATGGAGAGGCGGTCCTCATAACTAGTAGGTACATGGTTAGCACCGGTTCGGTTCCAAGTTCCCAAGGGGCCGGGCGGGAGCTGCTCTCACCTGAAGATAGCAATGGTGTGAAGCGACAATTCGTGGGCCTGAGTGGTCAAACAGTCAGAGATCGGATTAGGCAGCAATAGGGGAGGGGCAACAACGTACGGTTCTAAAGATCTGTGGAAAGCAGGGTCAGTAAGCATGAACAACCATTACCAGAGCTTGACAGGTATCTGCACAACCGCAACTCAAACATACACGAATAGCTGCCGGGGAGTTAGTAAAATGTATAATATACTATACAGCCTGGTAAGATAGGGGATGAATGGGATGGTACATACGGATTTCTCCTCTGTTGGCAACTGTTTTCAAAGTCCATGTCAGTTTCAAATCATAATTGCGGGGCAGCTGCAGGAAGCTGTCTTTTTTTGTGTTTCTGTTTCTGTGCTCCAACTCACCCAAGATCTTGTTCAATTGCATAATGGTCGAGTTGGCGCGGATGCGATGAACGGTCTGGGCCTCCTTGGGCACCTCGCCATCCTCAAACACCTCCTCATACTTGCCGGCGAACTTGTCGGCGAGGTCGGGGGCGGCCATGGCGACTCAATTGGCGTGGCTCTGGCGATCAATTGCAAAGGATGTGGTGGGAGAGGGAGGAAGCAGAGGCAGAGCTGTCGCGCTGCGGAGCGAGTCGAGGTCCAGAGGTATGACGGCGACAGCGGGGTTGCCTCGATGGTGGGGTTATCTGGCAGCTGAGTGGACAGAGCTCTGGCGTAGATGGTGGTAGGAGTGGCTCCTTTTTAGGAGCTCGGGCTAAGAAACCTTGTTGCTTCTGACACTGAACCTCGGGCGGCGCGCTCGACGGACCAGACGGCAACAAATGATGCGGTGCGGAATCGGACTGACTGCTCCCCTTGGATTTGAAGGAGAAGCAATGAGATGGGAGATGGAGGGGGGGGGGGGTTGGAGAAGAGGAGAGGAAAAAATAGCAGAGCGAGAGCAGCAAGCAAGCAAGCAAGGACAAGAACGAGGGGTTGAGGGGATTTCTGTCATGAGCAAGAAGAGTCAGGACGTCAGGACAGGGGGCTTGGGTCGCTCGTCTGTTATCAACAAGCTCCCTTTGCCAAGCGGGACCCAAGATAAAACGGGTTGAAATAAAAACTCAACCAAGCTCTCGAGCTGGACCAGACCACCCAGGTATGCTTGTATGATCTACGGTTAATAATAAAAGACAGACAGCCCAGGTGACCAGACAAAGACCTCGCTACGCGCTTTCCAGCGGCGCAACGGAGCTATCCAAGGTGGTCGAGTCTGCATACGCACAGAGCTAGAGTACCTTGAGCTTGGCGATCTGAGCTACCTGGGGCACACTGCATCGGAGCCCTGCATCCCTTCCCTTCCCTTCACAACCCATCCCATCCTATCCTATCCCCGGCAAGGGAATATCTCGGTCTCTCGCCGACTTGTCCAGTGACGGGAATGCCTGGCAGCCTCCCGCTGGAGGAGGAACCCAATTCTGAGGAATGTCCAAGGGGTAGGATAGAACATAGAACCCCACCATGAGACAGCTGTTCTGGTGCTTGGCACTGCCAGACTGCGTCTCGAGTTGCACTTGTAATCCCGACGAACCTGGATGAGCAGCATCTGACAGCCATCTCAATTGGCTACCTACCTTACTGGAGACGGCCATTGCCACATGTGCAGGTGAAGAGACAGACAGGCAGAATTTCACTCTACGGATTTTATTGTACTCGAGAACGAAAGAGGGAGAGAGAGGAGGGGTCCCGAAACTCGGATTCATTTCTCTTCCCGTCTTCCCTCTTCCCTGGCCAGCCAACCAAAAAAGTCACTCGATCCAAGCTTGCCAAACAAGCCACGGCTGACCAGGGACCCCCCAACCTCGACCCCATCCAAGGTGACGAGGCGGCGTTCTTCAAACAACGCCATGGCCTACTTCGTACCCAGTACCCATCATGCTGAAGGAAAAGATTCGCAAGACGGATTCAGCATCACAGCCTCGGGATGCCTTACCAGTACCAAGCAAGCAACATCAGATGCAAACCATGCCTTCCTTCCTCTCTCTCCTTACCTCACGCCTGACTGTGGCCTGACGTTTATTTTCGTCTAGCCGAGGATAACCTGTTCCCTTGAGCCTCACCAAGCAAGGCCCCCAAATATCCCCGAAGATTCTGGGGTCCCCACCAATTTCGGGAGTTGAGCTCCAAGGTCATTCGGTAGATAGTGTCGTACCCAGGCAGGACGAGGAGGAGCTGTTGTGAGACTGTTTGACGGGGGGCCCAGGAGAAGCAGAATCGTCAAGGTGCCTGCCGTCAACAACCTACTTCAACAAAAAGAGGGTTGCACAACTCTATGAATGGTTGAGAGCTTCCAGGTTGTGTCTTTTCTCATCTTTTTTTTGCCTTGCCTTCTTTTTCGTTTCGCATTCGGCCCTGCCAAGATTGGTCCTCCATCACCACTATACTTGCCCATCTATCCATCCAACCATCCTCTCCTGTTCATAATTACTCGCTTTTGTCTGAAGTCTGAGTCATATAGAAACTGGCATGGCTGGGCGTACCGCAGATTCCGTGCCTTGGTCACGAGACTGTCTGTTTGACGTTGATGAGCCATTTCCCCCCTCCCCCCTCCCCCTCTTTCCGTGCGGCGGTTGGCGGCGGTTGGGATGGAAGAAGAAAAGAAAAAAAAAACGATTGAATCGAGTTTTTTTTCTTGCTTTGCAAAAGAGAACATGTCATCAATGTGACTGGCAAAAGTAAACTCGATGACATTGGACGAGAAAGCCAAGCTACAGCTGCATTGAGCCATTTTCCTCATCTGACAAAGGCCGTATGGCCCATCATATGGAGAGAAGGGGGGGGGGAAAGTGAAAATATGCATGCATGCAACCTTCAAAAAACGGGTTCCGGGTTTAGACCCCCACGGCGATCGCCGAGTCCGGTCTCACCTGTCTTTTTGACTCAGCATAAGAAAACAACCGTATGCACGGTGAATGAGATGCGGAAACAAGCCGTCGACTCAAACTGAATTTAGATGTGACTTTCCAAAAACTGCCCATCCTTGTCACCAAAGAATTGCAAATAAGGTTAAAATGGTTTAATATAGCAGCACACATACAGGACATACCGAGTTAGGTAGGGAGTTAACAGAGAGCAAATTCTAGACCTTTGCAATGATTTTCATAGCCCGCCCGCCCACGCCAGCAAGTCTCATATTAATACTTGACCCAAAAAAGAAGCGATCAAGTGACCACTTTGATCGAGATCCTCCTTATCATCGACGACAACTCACCGCACCGTTTATCCGTGATTATACACACACATAGACACTATTAAGCAACGGGATAATCCCATCGTGCGTCCCTGGTCTTGGCGTTTGCTGTTGTGAGATGTCGATCACGCTTGGCAACCCTCAGCCAAGGCCTTGAGATCCGAGAGTTGGGTGTGTACAACAACACAAAAAGTAAGCTGTCACGGTCTTATTCGTAGTTTTGGTGAGGGGCATTCTCCCTGCCTATCTAGTTATCTATCTCAACACATAGATACACAGAGTTGGTTGACAAGAGTAGAGTGTTGAGCTGGCTCACTCTTTCCAAAAAGTCCACTATATGTGCGACGACAATGCGAGAGACGAAGTCGGTTGCCAAGAGTCCCAGGTTTAAAGTCAACGTCACAAAGTCATACGCATCGTGGGGAGCTTGTCGAGCTTGGATTGGACGTATGTCTGGGAACCTCTAACACAGTCCGCCAAGACTCTCTGCAACACTCGGAGGTTTTTGTTTTCTTCGTCTTACTCGCTGGCTAGGCATTGTGTATCTTTCTCAAGACAGTCTCTTGGCAAAACTCGTTTGTTGACCGCTTCGAGATAGATGAACAGTGGTTGAGGTGCACAGCATACCTTGTCGCACGGCAGTATGACAAGCAAAGCAAGGTCTGCTTCAACTTTTTCTCTTCCCTGGGACGTTCATGACCCTTCAGCTCTTACTTTCTGTGGCCCATGATCCCCCCAAGAAAGAGTCCTACATTGAACTGAACACACCCATAATATTGCGGCCGCAAACAAAAAGAAGCTAGTAATTCCATTTATCAACCTCTTATCCATCTCCGTCCTCAAAGGGAGCCGTGCTTACTTACATACAACCATGCTAGGCCCAGAAGGAAAATATATATATAAACGCCAGTTGGAGAAGTCTCCTGCCGTATACGAATTTGTTGAGCGCCGGCCAGCCTTTTCCCAGCCATTTTCCACTTCAAACCATGTCAAGTAAGAGACAAAATCACCGTGACTCAAACCCATTTCATGCTCTCTCTCTCTCTCTCTCTCGGGTGTGTTGAACGATCGCCAATCCTCACATCCGCACCATCATCCATCCATCCACCTTTCTTTCCGGATTGCAGTCCCCGCCCCCTTTCAAAATGGTCGTCATGGTTGCTGTATCTCGAGAGATTTGTTTGTCGCAACTCTTCTTTTCCCACGGACAAGAAAATCGGAGAGACGAGAGTTCTCCTCCTCTGGCTTAACACCTCCCAGCTATTTTTATTCACTTCTTGGTGATGGCGTCCTTGACCTTTGTCTCGACCTCCTGGACCTTGTCCTTCTGCGCCTCGACCGCGCCCGCCAGGTTCATCTTCTCCTTGCCGCCCCAATTATGGTAGTTCAAGAAGCGGTAGCCCTGCGTGAGCTGGGCGCCCTCGTTGATAAAATGGCACGCAAAGAGAAGGTAGTTCTTGGGCTGGACGGCGAGCGAGTACCGCATGAACGTGGCCGAGTAAATGCACAGCGCTAGGGTCATCTTGCCCGAGATCCTGTACCAGCCAACCAAACCAGAAGAATCAGCACTCGTACAGCGAAAGCAAGCAGAGGTATGGTATGGTATGGTATGGATGTATTTGCACAGGGTGTGTCTCGAGTTCCGGAGAGCGCGAGCGGGTGGAGAAGACGTACAAGTCGGGACTCTTCTGAGTATCCAGCACCGCGGCGACGGGGATGCCAAAGTTGGAGACGGGGCCCCAGAAATCTAGATGAGAAACACCAAGTAGGTCCGTCAGTTGAAATGCCCATAGGTCGGTAACGCGGCGGCCCTGAGCAAAACTTGATCACGCGACACACACACGGGGCGAAGCAGTTTAACCTCTCTTCTCTCGGTTGTACAAAAAGGGGGAGAAAAATAACATCCAATGCCAATTGAAGAAACCCCTTCCAAGGTTATGGGGGGGGGGGGGGGGGGGGGGGGGGGGGGGGGGGGGGGGGGGGGGGGGGGGGGGGGGGGGGGGGGGGGGGGGGGGGGGGGGGGGGGGGGGGGGGGGGGGGGGGGGGGGGGGGGGGGGGGGG
>JAPDFK010000106.1:0-128519 GCA_027569635.1 Lasiosphaeriaceae sp. G1095
CCCCCCCCCCCCCCCCCCCCCCCCCCCCCCCCCCCCCCCCCCCCCCCCCCCCCCCCCCCCCCCCCCCCCCCCCCCCCCCCCCCCCCCCCCCCCCCCCCCCCCCCCCCCCCCCCCCCCCCCCCCCTCCTGTTGTTAGGATATACTTCGTTTAGATTATTTTTGGGGAGGAGAGGGTTGTATCTTTCGCCTTGGGAGTTAGCGAAGACGATGACGATGAACGACGACGACAAGGAGAGGATAATACCGAGGCCCTACCTTCCCAATCCCTTTTATTAAACTGAGCTGTCCAACTCGATTATTAACGACCCGTCAACATGGCAGCACTCTGACCCGGACACACCAAAACCCAAGGTGGTGTTCCTGGAATATGACAACCGTTTCAGCATCTTCCCGGAATTTGTGTTTTATGACTTTCAGCAACCGTTCAAGCTGCCAGGTGTGTTGTCCCAAAATAGTACACCTGCCACACAAGTAGAAGAAAAGGAAGCTTGAAAGGGGGGGTATACGAACAGAAACAGAAAACACTGACCTCTGACCTCTTGAACCAGCCCACCTAAAAGGCACGATTGACTGTGTCATCTCGGATCCGCCATTCCTCAGCGAAGACTGCCAGACCAAAGGTACTCCCCCTTCGTTAACCCCATCACTCACCAATATACTAACATTCCACCCTCTAAAAAAAAAGTTGCACTCACCGTCCGATGGCTCATGCGCAGCGCCTCCCTGCCCGCAACCCTAACTGACACCGCAACGCAAATCCAAGCTAAATCCGACGCAAACCCACGCATCATCGTCTGCACGGGCGAGCGCATGGCGACGCTCGTAAACAAGCTGTACAGAGCGTACGGGGTGCAATCGACCGACTATGAGCCGAAGCACGCGCGGGGGCTGAGCAACGAGTTCTGGTGCTACGCCAACTTCGAGTCGGAGATTTGGAAGTGGCGGCCAGAGACGACCTCAGACGCAAAACAGATTGAGGATGGGAAAGAGAAAAAGGAAGAAGAGGATGAGGTTATTAGTGCGTCATAGATACGTAACACGTACAAGGCGTACATAATACCTGCCCGGGTACCTGCTTAGTGGAAAATAGTCCAACCCCCTATGGTGCAAGAGGATAGATACCTTATGATATAGGCAAAAAACAAGAGAGATCCCCCCCCGCCCCCCAGACAGAAACCACTGTCGATGTGGCCCAAACCGCCCCAAAACCCAAACAAGTTATCACTTGTGCTCTCGTCAGCACGTGAAGAAAAGGAGCTGGACCTACCTACCTATCGAATACTCCAAACCCCATTCTATCATGCACATTGCTACATACACGTACCACCTGACCTAATCAACTCGTCTTTTTCCTCGCCCATGAAGTAAAACCTATTTTGCCACACACCATATTTATAAACCTGTACCGCAGCAGATATCCCTATTTCTTCTCCACGAACGCTCAAGGGTTAATATTTAGCAGCTTACCTGTGAGATACATCACCACTAGTATTCTGTGCATGCGTATCACCAGCAAACACAACGGCGGCAACACCAAGTTGGGTAACAGAAATTTCGCAGCTAAGTTGGCCCTCCTGACGGCGATCTCGTGATTCCATCTTGTCCAGCACGCAAATACAGCCCACCCCCCAGCACGCCACAGGCCACGTCATCCTATGTCAGTGACCTAATTATGTAGAAGAGTAAGTATGCCCTGGCACCAAGAACGTCCGACTTCTGTGCAAGCTCCACTTTGTGGTCGTTGAAGGCGAACCACTTTATACACCGGAATGGTTAGCATCTAGGCAAAGAGGGTGTATAACGGCGAGACTGTTGTCTTACCTGATCGCCTACTCGACAGTACGAAATATAATGGCCAGTATCGATTTCCCCAACATGGACCACCACGCTGAGCAGATCGTACGTGCACGACCGCGCAAGCTCGTAGTTCTCCTTGGCCTCACGGGTATTGGCGCGGTTGGTGTAGGGTAGCATGTTGAGCTGCAGTGGGAATTGCACAGGCGTGTCAATCTTGGCTGCCCGCTCGTTCCTCCCTTGCTTGTACTCGAATCTCTGCATTCAGAGTTAGTGGATTGGTCGGATAGAGCGGAATATGAGACAACAAATGGGTGGATTACCTTCATTTGGATCGAGAGCACGTTCGGTAGACGCTTGATGGATGTCTGCCTGCGGGCCTGCTGGTTGGACTGGCAGCTGTGACAACGATACTCACACTTGTCCAGCTTGATATACTCTTCGTCCAGGCACTCCTGTAATGACATGGATTGGGCCTTGCCTTTTTTGCCTTTCTTCTGGCTGAGGTTCTCCAGCGGAAGACTGAGATCAAGGAAGCTCTGGACTTGGTTCGTGACACCGCCACAATTCTGACACGTTGTGGTGGTCTGCAGTTTTCCGTAGAAGGTCTGGTGGATTATGCAGTTGCACTTGTGCTCGCTGCCCACCTCGGGTTTTTTGCCATCTCCGTTCCGCTCGTGTAGCTCCTCTGCCAAAAACTGGAAGAACTCATGCGCGTCTTGCTCCTTGGTCGTGACGAGGTTCTCGAAAGCCTTTTTGTCGCTGATCCAGAAGCCCGAGAGGATGTTGGCAGCCGTATATCCGTTGGTGTTCTCCGCGGCATAAAAATCCTGGAACATGTCGTCCATGGCACAACTCAGACAGTGATTGGTGTAACCGCAGCTACCGTTCGGGTGGCCATCGCTGAGATAAAAATTTCTCAGTACTGGGTTGTGGAGGAAGCTCTGGAGCACCACGTTCTGATAACATGTAGCACCCGCATTGTAGATGCCTCGGAGACCACTGGCCTTGCAGGATGCGAGGGTGGTGTTAGTCGAGATGAATTGGGCGCTTTCTTTCAGAGGATCCGCCGTAAATAGTTCGTCATGTTTCCGCTTTCTATCTATAAGGGTACATACATAAGTCAGCAAGTGAAAGCTGGGTGACGGGAAATGTAAAGGTGTGGAGGTGACAGGCTAGGGCATGCAACGGTTGAGGAGTCGATAAACGTGAACAAACTTACTTGAAGAGAAGGTCCCTGTGCCAATCTTCCGCAATCTGAGATCCTCCAACGTGATGTCCCAGACAAAGTCATCGCACATCTGGCAGTATAGAGCACCACTCCTGGAATCGACATCTGCGTGTGAATACAAGGTTAGCCGCGGAATATGCCACGCAGTCAGCGTAGCTACATACAGAATCTGTGTGCTTTCTTGTTTCCATGCTTAACTCGGTCCTCCTCAGTTACTATAGACGGGCATTGCAGACAGTGGTATGTCGGAGTAAGGGTAACGGCAAGGCCGGGGCCCTCGACGGACTTTGCCGTCTGTGGCAGGATAGGGTTCACGTCGAGAATGCGGCGCAGGATCTGCTTGAAATGACTGATTGATGTATTGGTGGTGACCTGGTCCTGATTGAACAGGCGCTGTACGTGTTCTAATAACAGCTCTTAGAAAGACGAGACGACCAAAGGCTTGGGGGGCAAGGCGCCTTACCACATCCATAGAGCGGCTGCCCCGGCTGGGGGGACTTGACCTTGAAGTTAACAGGCGATGCTGGTGTAGCAGGCCTCGCAGCCATCTTGGAAAGTGCTTCCCAGAGTCTAAGACGGTGTCTAGACGGACGAGGTGGAAGAGTGGGTGCCCCGTCCTCGGAGACGTTGAGTTTACTTGCACCGGACACTAAGTTCCAGCTCTCCAGGCAACGATGCTCAGGCTGGGGGACTGTAGACACACAATGCCCTTCCTATTTGGCGCGACCTTTGTTCACTTGGGATTGGTGACGAGCTCAAAGATGCAGTGGGGAAGTCGTCAACAGCGCGTGGGGCGCCGATGCTCAAGTTGTCGTCGCCAGAGTTGCTGGGGGATGATCCGATTGTGACTCGACTGGAGGAACATTAGATCCAAGGCAAAAACCGGGCTGAATTAAATAGTTCCGCATAATGATTGTAGAGTCTTACAGTTGGTATGGGTATGTATATGAATGGCGAACGGTTCGCAGAACCTAGTATAGTCGCGAGTAAATCGTGCTGTTGCTCAGCGCTGGCTCTGGTTGATTTGGGGCGACGCCGCATCACCAAGGGCGTCTAATGGTACGGCTGGCTGGAAATTGCTTATCGGAATCCTTCCCGCAAGGCTTATCGGCAGGGGTGTGGACCTTTCAGCTCAAGATGCTAAAGGGAACCTCAATGGCTGGCCGGCACTGGGGCACTGGGAGTGGGCAGGCGACACAGCGACACAGCGACAAGGTGGAAACCCGCGGGAGCAGCCTCGGCAGTTGCCAGCTGAACTCTCGAGCTGGTTTCTTTTAAATCCTATCGGTTCCATTTCTATACGGCAATTGCCATCCCTCGCACGTGATTTGCATAGATACGCCTTTGAGCTGCAATGTGATGCAGGTACCTTGACGACGGAGAGTCAAGTCGATTAAAAATCACAACCCCGTCTTGGCCGCTGATGTTTCTCCCATTGGCCCGAAAGCCTCGCCCTCGGTGTGGACACATCCAAACAGGCCGCCCAGAACTTGAAATGTCACGGCTTAAGGTATCCGGGGCTGTGTGGGAAAGCCAACCGTGAATATTGGGGAGGTTCTGGATTACTACCGTGCATGTGCTTACCTCGGTAGCAGTTTTAGCACACACAGTCGGGGTTATTGATAATCTACCCAGCACGCTGGAAGGAGCTGGCTTGGACACATGTTTTAGTGGGACGGCAACTACCCCGCAGTGACAATTCCCGGCGTTCGGGCTCTCAATCCGTCATCTTCAGTGACTGTTTTCACTCATGTGCGCATCGTCTTGCTCTCTTTTGCATCAAAATGGCTGCTCAACTAGCCCAACTACCCGAAGTCGAGCGGCTGAGTCCCGCATGCATCCGCATTCTTGGAGGCAATCCGAACAAGTTCACTCTCCAGGGCACAAATACATACCTGCTTGGCACCGGATCAAAGCGACTGCTCGTCGACACTGGGGAGGGCAAGCCCTCTTGGATTGCAGCGATCAAGACGACTCTAGCGGAAGAGAAGGCATCAATAGAAAGCGCAGTCATTACCCACTGGCATCATGACCACCAAGGAGGCATATCTGACCTTCTTCAAACTTGGCCAAACACTAATGTCTACAAAAACCAACCGGATTCCGGACAGCTGGACATTGTCGACGGCCAAAAGTTCACGGTCGATGGCGTGTCACTAACAGCCGTGCACACCCCCGGACATACCGTTGACCACATGGTGCTGTTGCTGGCGGAGGAAGATGCCATGTTCACCGGAGACAATATTCTCGGACACGGCACCGCTGTATATGAGGATCTAGGGACATATCTGGGCAGCCTCGAAAAAATGAAGCACCTTTTCAAGGGTCGGGTATATCCGGGTCACGGGCCGGTTATCTTGGATGGGCCGGGAAAGATCGCCGAATACATCCGGCACCGACAGCAGAGGGAGGATCAAGTCCTGCAGAAGCTGCGGTTCGAAAACCCACACTCAGGGACAGGGGCAGAAGGTAATGCATGGACTTTGATGGAGCTAGTCAAGACCATATATCAGGACGTTCCCGAGAGCCTCCATCCAGCAGCGGCGGCGGGCGTCATCCAGATTCTGCAAAAGCTACAGAAGGAGGGCAAAGTGTCCTCAGTTGAGGACAATAAATGGAGACTTGCAGGCCGGTCGGCATTATAATTACCACTGCCGGACACTTGTTGTTCAGTGAACTGGGATGTATATATTAATAAGCCTGTTCAAGGTCATGGCCCAACAGCGGACTGAAAGGGGAAAATAATGAAGAAGCGCTTCTTGTATCAAGGTTCTCCTATTTACCCTTTTATATCCCTTCTTGTTTTATTGACATACTCCTTCTCTTCCTTTCTATCCGAAGTTTTATTTGGTTTGAAGGTCGCACCCCATCACTTCAGCCTTACCCTGTGCTGTGATGTGCCGTGACGTCAGCCGCAATGGATTTCCCAGAGCCTCAAGCCCGCTTTCGACGACAGAATCGGACGCGGCTGACAGACAATTGGACATAAAAAAAGAACTTTGCTTAACGTCCCTCTTCTCATGAAGCCGCCATGTCGAGGTTTTGTGTGTTAACCAGACGGCTTGTTCTCATAGTCTTGGCCTCCAACACGCACAACGCACAGAATGGCCATGGAAGCGCAAGTATCATATCATGCACAGTACAAGTACAATGCACACATACAGTACCGGGTACTTTTTCGGTGGCCCACAAGTCACAAACATGGTGCTGCCCGGCAGCGTCGGGAGTTGTCAAAGTCATCAGACCAAAGATTTTGACAAGCGAGGGCGTAGAAAAAAACGACAGCCTCCGTAATGTAGCTCCACTCAAGCCGCCACTGACAGATAGCCGAGCCAGGCCTAAACCACGAATGGGAATCTGTCTTCTGGACAACAGGTATGTTGTCAGCAAGGTGCCTATCATCGAACCGCAATGCCACACGTTGCTGTATTCCCCGTGAGGGGCTGCTTTGACCAAAACGCACCGCCATGTAACCTTACCACAAATGTGCTTTTCGCATTCTGGCCAAGAAGTCTTTGTCCACAGCGCCGAGAACGTTTTAGAAAGCGCCGAGAGCGCCCAGAACGGAGCTTGGGACCTGGTAGTTTCCTATATTTCTGTCGTCATCGAGCGGAACTTGCTGCACTGTGCTCTGTAAGCGGACAACGGTAAGAAAGCAAGCCCATACTCTACAAAAATTGCAAATATAAATATCATTTATTTTTGGACTCGAAATACCCCGGAGCTGGTACTCGGCTTTTCATCCCCCCCCCCCCCCCCCCCAAAAGTCCAATTATTTCCTTAAGAGATATGAAAGTTCGATAACCCGAAAGCCAAGCATACCTACATACCCCACCCACCCGTGTCGGAGATGCTAGAATGGTGGGACCTTGAACTTCTACTGACACCTCGCCATCATCGGATTCGTCTTGAGCTCCGATGCCGAAACCGCGCCCAATGATCGACGACTATACTACAAGTGCAAAGGGAGGGGTATCCATCGCGACGACGGCGTTGGGGGGAATTATGCAGCGATTACGCAGGCTTGGCAAAGCCGGACTTCTCAGCAAATACCACAATGTTCGCCCGTATATGAGTACATCCATAGTCGTACCGCCTTGCGAGGCACGGGAGCTAACGCGGACTATCCGTACTGTGCACAGTGCTCCCCCTAGTGGCAAGACCACTTAGAGCAGAACTGAAAATGTTTCATGGGGGGTTTTCAAGCTTCTGCCGAACTGACGAGATAGCTCCAACCCCAAACGCGAGAAGCCGAGCTTTGGCGACGAACTGTTCATGTTGTCTCACCAAAGGTCGACGGCCCCTGTCTCTCTTGGACACCGCATGAAGAGGTCGGACGTCGATCGGATGGGGGGTTGGTTGACAGGACGAGATAAAATGCAACATAAATTGCTGAATATTGGGCAGCCCCGCCTCATCCCACTCGTTGAAGAGAAGATGGCCCACCACGAGGCCTTCCCACTGCAAGGCCCCGTCTCAGCACGATGTAGCTCAAGTGCAAGTACACGTCTATTTTGTTTGTTCCTCGTCGACAATTTATCTGAGATGCTGTGAAACGGACTGGCGTGCTCAATGAGGGCGAGTTCCACTTGATATCTGGCTCTGGGCATTAGCGATGGCGCCGGGCAGCGAGAAGGATAACATGGGACACTGGAGCTGACCGATGGGCGGGCGGCGCGGTCGAGGATTTGAACAACGAGATTGATCAGTAAAAATGTTTCTGATAGTTTTCCCGAGGCTGACTCGATCGTGGAAGAATGGCGCGCACTACCATTGGCCAGATGGGATGGTCGGTGTGCGGATTTCAGATGCTGGAAAGTCATTCGACCCCACCATCCCAGGATGCGACCCGTTGAACGCCCCGCCTCCAAATGGAACCACATGCAGCTCTTGCTGCAGGGCCCCCACACAGTTGCGGCCACACTGTGAACCCCGATCGACACCTTATCACCGTCTTCGTCGAGGAGAGCTTCGGATGTGCCGGAGGTACCCAGCGACCGCTTCATCGGGCGCGGGAATGGGTCGTGCACGCGGCGATGTGGTCTGACTCCTCGGCGATGTCTTGGCCCTAGGGAATTACCAATCACCAATGATTCTGAGGTGCCGTGTCTAAGCAACCTCGCCCTGGTACCCTACCTTGCCTACCTACCAGGCCAGGAAGGCACTACCTACCTATCCACCAAAGATGAAGCTTAAAAACACTCGCTCCGCCTGTGGCCGTCCCGCTTGTGGAAAGAGCTCCCCTTTGGATCGAGCTTCCCGGCCTCTCAAAGAACGGCGCTCCTTTGTCTCCCTCCACCATTATCAATTTTCGTCCGAGCGCGACGGCCACCTCGCCATCTGAGCTTTCGGACTGCACCTATTGAATCTCCTAGGTTCATATTTCTAGGACCTAGAACTACGCCGGCGGCCATCTACGCGCCACGATCGATTTCTCTACGACCACCCTACAGCCTACCATTGAAAATACCGTGAACGGGTGTGGTTCTCTATGAAGGCACTCGCGACTTCACTCCTGCCAGTCCTTGCAGCGACTGCGGTCCTGGGGCTCATCCCAGTCGCCCTTGCACATGGCGACGACGACATGGAAATGGGCGAGGGTGACAAGCCTCTCGCCGACGACAAGTATGCGCCCAACTATTTCGCCCATCCAGAGCACAGAGGAGCCATCTATGTGCACATAGCCCTGATGGTGCTTGCCTGGGTGTTTATGTTACCCGTTGGTAAGAGAATCTGCTCTCCCAGCGCGTTTCCAAGGACTCGCCAAACTCACGTAAACCACCTTTAGCTGTTATGATGTCACTTGCTCGCTCGCGACTGACATTTTTGGCGCAAATCGTCTTCGTTGCCATGAATGGTGCCGGCTTGATGGTGGGGATTTTTTACAACGCCAACACCCCCGACCTCTATCCGAATAACGCACACCACAAGCTCGGCTGGATCGTCACCTGGGCGGTGGTCGCGCAGGTCATCGTGGGTCTTTTGGGGCGCGTTGCGGGTGTCTTGACGCGCAAGTCCAGCCGAGCTGGCGCACGCGCCGACGAGCGCCAGGGGTTCATCCCCGTCTCGACAGAAGCTATCGCGGAGCACGAGTCCCGATTTCCTGGATCTCGCCGGTTTTCCAACGACAGCGGCCAGGGCACTGAGCCAAATTCCGAGTCCCTTCGCGTTTCGTCCGGTGCCGAATCCCCGTCAATTCCCCTCCGGGACGCCCAAAAGGAGTACAATGAGGCGGATGGGAATGATGGCATGGAGGAGGTGGACCTCGCCATGTTTCCCCGAGCTGGCAGAGCTCACTCTATGGCGCAAAGGGTCGCCAGCAAAATATCGTCAAGATTCTGGAAATTCTTCGTCTTTGCATATAACTTTTTGGACCGTACCATCTTAATGTTGGGCTTTGTTGCATTGTGCACTGGTGTTGTCACTTTCGGCCGGTTCTTCGTAGGTCTCCCTCGGAAATGCCTGAGGAAGGTGCTAGCCAGAGGTTGCTAACCGCAATTACAGGAGGGCGGACAAATTTTTACGGGGTTGGCGCATTGGATCAAGGGCGGCGTTTTCTTTTGGCTAGGCGTTTTCACACTCGGACGCTGGGCAGGCAGCTTTGGTGATCTTGGATGGGTTTGTTTTATCTTGTAAAGTCATAATATAGAAAGTGATAGCTGACTTGATCGCAGGCGTGGAATGTCCAGCCAAAGCGGGCGAACCAGAAATGGCGCCCCTCGGCAGAATTCGTCGAAAGCGCGCTCATCTTTTTCTACGGCTCGACTAATATTTTCCTCGAGCATCTCGGAGGCTGGGGAGGGGCCTGGGGCGCACAAGATTTTGAACATATTTCAATCACGGTGCTCTTCATCGGAGGCGGTCTGGTGAGTTTTCTGCGACGGGGTGGGCAAAAGTCGCTTTGGTTCACTGGCTAACTCTTAACAGTGTGGTATGCTTATTGAGTCGACTCGGATGCGAGATCTCCTAAATACCACAGTCGAGGACGCCTCTCATAACGTTCCGGATCACACCTACAGCAACGACGAGCGTATTGAGTTGCGAAAACCAGAAACCTACCCCTTCTCGATGAACCCAATCCCTGCTCTGGTGATTCTCTTGTTGGGCATCATGATGAGTTCCCACACTCAAGACAGCATGGTGTCGAGCATGGTTCATAAGCAATGGGGCAACTTGCTCACTGGGAGCTCAATCACTCGGGGCTTTACCTATGTCCTCACCTACCTTAAACCGCCAAAATCGATTTATCCCTCGCGGCCTCCCACCGAGCTTCTGACGGCTTTTGGGCTCATGGCAGGAGGCATCATTTTCATGGCTAGCGTAAGCTGATGACGTTTTTCATGCGTAAAGAATTTTTGACTAATCACCAAAAACAGAGCGGCGACACCGTTGACGGCATGGTCCACTACCAACTAGATGCAATGTTTATTTACACTGTCACTATGGGCCTTATCGGGCTGCTCATGGCCTGGATCCTGCTCGTCATTGCACTCAAGGGCTGGGCGGCGCGGAGAGAGAGGTCGCGTGCTGACGCCGAATCGACTTCCTACTGAACCATCTGCTTTTTATCAGAAAAAAAAACAACTTAATACAGCCTTAGCGACTAAACCTCATCGCACCAATTTGGAAATTTGAATTATTCTAGAACCCTACCCTCCAAAAACACATTCCTGCCAGGGAAAGGGTCAAAAGGGATTCAGCGGATCTGTAATTCGATTCCCCTCCTCTTCCTCCTAGGATTCTTTACCTTCGATTCTCGGCCTGGCGCACCTATTGGAGGGTGATATATGCAAATATCCTCATTTCTATCGTTCTCTCCCCATCCTATTCAACTTTGTTGGTTGGGTTGGGCTGGCTGATTGGCTTTTTGCTGCTTCATTTCGATTCTTGTCATTCGGTTCTTTCTTCATTCAAAGATACCCATATATTCTACCCCTCATTTTTTTAGCATCACATGAGAATGGAAAATTTGCATAACATGCTCAAATTGAAACGAAAAGGCAGAGAAAGGAGGGAGAGAGTGACTTGGATTGAATATAGGAATGAGATGGGACAAAGGAAGCCCGGACTATATCTCACAGGTATTATTATCGGCCTTGGGCACCTTGCCGAACTGGACTACATACGAACATGGTTGATGGATGAAGTATCTACTGTATGTAGAAGTTAGTGCTACTCGCCAAGACATTGAATTTATGAATATCTCCATACTATTGTGTTCGCAAATTACAAAGACTGAGATTATTCGATGCAAACTCTATCTATCACGAGTGGTACGGAGACGGACGGATCAGACTCAGGGAGGTAGCTTTAGGTCATGATTCATTCATATAGGATGCTTAGTCTGCTGCAAATATGTCGTAACTCACATAACAAAACAACCACCCTGCACGCAGGTCTCCGTGTATTATACCTGCCGCAGTGACGTCATACAAGAGCAAGAAAAGTGGGAATTACCAACATAGAAGTATTGGTCACCTTCAGTACCAGGTAATAATGTATCATTGTCGGGAAACGTCTCAGGCCCCGACCCATCCAGCCATGTTGAATGCAAGTGCAGCTTAGTCGTCGGGATAATATTCCCGAATATTGGAAACAAAAGTGCAAGTATCTCTATCAAACCTTCTAAAGAATTTGCCTGCGAGAAAGAAGAGTGCTTCGGGGATGAGGCTCGGGTCCGTGATGATTTCAACATTATCTTGAGCCACGCGGAGTCGGTCGACAGTTGGTCTTCTGCAAAACAGGACATCAGTTAGACGAAGGTAAAAGTGAGAGCGAGATAATGCTTACAGGCAGGTATAGTATGTCTTCCGATGGGGCTTGTCACCCTCCTCTACAATAACCTCGTCCAGGTCCTCGGTCGCCAGGTAGTGCGGTGTTGGCAAGCCCGCAGTGCCACTGGCCGCCCACCCGTTGATGACGCCGATGTACTGGTACCGCTTGTGGCGGAAGACCTGGCCAATCTTGTACCGCACGCGGGTTTGGATTTCTTGCGTGTACCGCCGGCTGACTGTTGGTTGGCGGTTGTCCAGGTTTCTCAGCATGCCCAGTATTTCGTGCACGTTCTCCCACCCCACGCGTTGCCGGGGGTTAGGTTGAGCGTTGATGAATTGGTCGTATAGAGGAAGGAGATATTTCTCCACAATCCAGGCGTCTTCGCTCCATGACAGGGCAAAGCGGTTGAGGAAGTTGTCAAGGTTATTGTCCCAGTGGAAGCTAGATGTTTGCTTCATCATGAGTTCGGCCCACATGGAGGCGTAGTACGCGGCCTCTAGGTTCAAGTCTGGATGCCCAGCCCGCAGGCGCTTCATTTCAGCCTCTCTGGGGTCGTTGTTGTCCGCCAAGCCCCTAACCTCGTCGTAGGTTGCCTTGACGTTTTGAGCCAGCCGCTGCACAATGATAGACACAGGAGAGGCTCTGAGAAAGGCCTCGGCTCCGGCAGTCCAGCCGAATGCGACTAGTCTTGAGCGCAAGTCCATAAGGGTAACTTCGCCTTCTTGCTCGTATGGATCAAGGTACATGCTTTCAAGCTCTGCGTTAGGGTCCGGCTGTATCGCGCCGTCCAGGGTCACGCCAGGTGGCGCAAACACTGCCGCATGAACATGGCTTGGAAAGGCACAACATGATGCCGTCATGCCCAGACGTTCCGCTATGCAGCAAAAGATGGCGCTGGAGATGATGGGGAGGGATGGGTGCTGCTCGTCAGAGAGGGCGTGGCCAATAAGGCAGTTTCTTAGATTTCGATAATTCTTCTGAGGATCATCGAGGCCGGTCAGATTTTTTGCTCTTAGCCAACGCACCAATGACAATGCTTTTTGCCTGGTGGACATATCATCGACGGTTGGGTGCTGTTGTTGGAAGAGAATTGCGAGATGGTCGAAGCAGTGTTGAATCTGCACAGGGTTAGCAGACTAACAACACGGCGATGCACCAAAGCATACATATTCAAGATCGTGTGGCTGATCATGCAGCACAAACATATCGAAGGCGCCTAGCGCAGTATCAAGTCCTTGCGCGCTCAGAGCAGCCCCTTGATACTTGGACCATATCTCCACGGCTACGCCCCTGTGGATGCTGTCCAGAGCCGAGCTTGCATAATACCTGACGAATTATTCAGCAGTGAGCCTTGGCCAACAGACATAAACAACCAAAGTAAAAAAGAGAAAAAAGAGGAAGATAATGGCTCGTTGACACGTTTCCAGGGTTTCCCAGGTACTTCACTTCAATATGGAATCGAGAGGTCTGGCGCCCGGAAAGGTTTATGGGGAGCCTCGACCTCAAAGATATGTTGATGGAATGGGGCAACCTTGGTCGAGATACAAATTCTTTGCCGTAGCTGAAAATAAGCAAAGAGAAAAACTTCCTACCTCCTCGCCAAGGCGTCATCCGCGGATTCGTCGACATAGCATTGCGATAATAGGTAGTCCTTCGCATCGTATCCCAACAGGCATATCTGCTGTAGCTTCTTCAGCTGGCCAACTTTGGTAGCGACAATGCCATCCAGCAGACGGGCAATCTTGGCAGCCCCTGTCTTCCTCATCAGCCACAGCTTCTTCCACTCGACGTCGCGGACCCGGGCTGCAAGCTTCTCCCGAAGTCGGTGTTCGGGTTGCCAGTGAGCAAACGACGTCTGGCAATGGCTTTTCCAAAGCAGAGGCTCGTTGGCGAGACGGTAGAACCGGCCAGAGAGTAGTTGGATTGACTCGATATTGTCTTCCGGGGATACGAAATCCAGGATATGACGAATTATCTCGTCGGGACAGTCGACAAGAGAAGGCATCGCGCAACCAGCCAGTCCAGCGACTGCTACCTACACTCAATCCGATGTTCTGGAATGGGTGGGTGTTCGATGCGACTCGGTGGTAAGGGTTATTGGAGAGATGCGGCTTGATGAAGGAGTACTCAACGGCCAACGAACGATTGGGATCATGCAGATCGTCCCAAGCTGGTTCCAAGATTCGGCGTCGTCATAAGTAGAGCTTCGGGTACGTGCGATGCGCGCTGGCGGGGGTTGTTGGGAAAGAGTAAAAGAGCGCCCATCCAAGAGTGGCCCAAGCTTCAGGTTCTATTCTCTTACTACGGAATAGTGTGCCCGTAACTGCCCGCCCCGCCTTCCGCACCTTCTGGGTCAGCCGCAAGGATACCCCAAATGTAGCGCGGGGCAGTTGCAGCCCCACATCATTTGAGTCATTCTGGAGGGGTCGAATAATAATTTTGAAGATGGACAGAGTTTCAGGAACGCGGAATTGAGTCTTCTGCATCCCTCCCCAACATCCGCATTGCCATCCCCCACAGCGCCGCGCAGCAAGTCACCATGGAGAAAGTCACAAACGCCTTGAAGAAAGCCACCATTGGTGTGGAGAAGAAGGAGAAGAAGTCCAAGAAGGCCCCCCCAGCAGCTGAAGGCGCCGATGCCGGCCCGCTCGAGTTGAACCCCCCCGCGCCTTTCCTCCAGGAACGCATTGAACTCTTCGACCGATTGTTCAAAGAGCAACAGGAACAGCTCGCCACCAAGTCCCACGATGACATACTGATCACCATGCCAGATGGCTCCGTGAAGCCCGGCAAAGCCTATGAGACCACCCCTGCCGATATCGCAAAGGGCATCTCCAACAGTCTGTACAAGCGCACTGTTGTCGCGAGGATTGATGGCGATCGGGAACAGCTGTGGGACATTGAGCGCCCCCTCGAGAGGAGCTGCAAGCTGGAACTTCTCGACTTCAACGATGACCAGGGCAAATTTGTCTTCTGTAAGAGGAATGATGCTGTCAACAAGTCTGATCCATGGGCTGACCGCTTCCTATCAAAGGGCACTCCAGTGCCCACATTCTTGGCGAGGCCTGTGAGAGGAGATTTGGATGCTCAGTATGGTCTACGTACATACACATTTTCAAATTGCTATACTAATGATTATTTTCTAGCTTTGCATCGGTCCGCGTAGGTTCTACACATCGAGAGTGCACCAGTCAATATTCTGACACAACCCACTATAGCTGTCGACAATGGATTTTACTACGAGATGGCTCTCCCTGGTGGAGCTACTGTCCAGAGCAGCGATTGGGCCCCTCTCGAGAACATTGTCACCAAGATCGTCAAGGAGAAGCAGCCTTTCCAGAGACTAGTACGCAATACACAACCGATCGGCCCAAGCACAGCCGCAAATGCTAATTATGGCTTCAGGAAATGAGCAAGGAGGACCTCCTGAAGATGTTTGCGTACAACCCTTACAAGCAACACATCATCAAGGATAAGATCGCGGACGGAACACGCACCACCGTCTACAGAAACGGCCCATTGATGTGAGTTGTGTCCCAACAGCCTATTCGAATGACATATTCGCTGACAATGGATATCATAGTGATCTGTGCCGAGGACCTCGTAAGTTATTCAAGCTACAGAAGCAAGCTGGGCATAAAATTCTGTTTATGCTGCGGCCACTTCCTCGTTTAGCTCGTGGCTATTGCTGACGCTACAAAGATGTGCCGGATACTAGCAGGATCGAGTCTTTTGCCATCATGAAGAACTCTTCGTCCTAGTAAGTGATCTCTGACTTGATGTTGGCTTTATTTGTATGTCAGCTTTCTCGGTGACTGGAACTCATATTTGTCAGTTTCCTTGGCGATGCAAACAACGACTCCCTCCAGCGAATTTATGGCGTATCCTTCCCTGACAAGAAGCAAATGGCCGCCCACAAGAAGTTCTTGGAGGAAGCGGCTAAGCGCGACCATCGGTTGATTGGTAGACAACAAGAGCTTTTCTTCTTCGACGACTCCTCGCCAGGCTCAGCTATGTGGCTCCCGCATGGTATGCGCATCCACAATGCTTTGTCGGATTATATCAAGGAGCAGTACTGGCAGCGTGGTTATGATGAGGTCATGACCCCGAATATGTTCAACGTCTCGCTCTGGGAGCAATCCGGCCATCTGGCTCATTACAAGGACGACATGTTTATCCTTGACGTAGACAAGGAGCAGTTTGGCCTGAAGCCAATGAACTGCCCAGGTAAGTTCTCCGCTTCCTGGTCCTGCCTTGAAGTATATTGTTGACACGTAACTGTAGCACACGCCATGTTATTCCGTCACCGAGTAAGCTAAAACCCTGATAACCCAATATTTAATCAGTAAAACTTGTCAACGCAAGCGTTGAACAGCTCCCTCAAAACATGGGCAGCTGCTAACTTTGAGGCCCGTAGGACCGAAGCCACAAGGAGTTACCCCTCCGGTACGCCGACTTCGGCGTGCTTCACAGAAATGAAGCCAGTGGAGCCTTGAGCGGGATGACGCGAGTGAGAAGATTCCAACAAGATGATGCCCATATTTGTAAGTCACTTTCGGCTACATTAAGGCTCGCCTGCCTTTCACCCATTATCTCTGGTGTTATCTGATCATAATTGTTCTAACCCGCCACAGTCTGCCGGGAGGACCAAATCAAGACCGAAGTGGCTGATCTCTTCGACTTTCTTCACACATTCTATGGCACTTTAGGACTTACGTTCAAGCTGAAGCTGTCCACGCGCCCCGAGAAGTACATGGGTGAAATAGAGACGTGGAACAGAGCTGAATCGAAACTTGAGGAAGCTCTTACTGAATTTGCTAGCGCTGGCGGCGTCGCATGGGAGTTCAACCATGGCGATGGTGCCTTCTACGGCCCGAAGATTGACGTTGCTGTATTGGATTGCCTCAACGTAAGGAAATCTTGACCTAGAAAAGGGGCATAATATGCCAATGCTACTCACCTCACCTGCTAACACTTCTACAGAGACAATGGCAATGCGCTACCATTCAGCTCGACTTCCAACAGCCTATCAACTTCTCTCTCGAATATCAGACCGCCGAAGGTGTGCCAAAAGAGCAGCAGCATAAGGACGCTAAGACCCCTGTTGCGAAGGTCGAGGAAGTAAAGCCTGGAGAGACGAAGCCAGAGGAGGCAAAGCCACAGGAAGCGGAGGCAGATGCTCATGTCCATGGCGTGTCATGCGATCATGGGGACAGCAAGAAGGTCGTTAAGCCATTGTTTCCCAAGAAGGCTCTGACACCTGGCTGTGCTCGGCCTGTCATGATCCATCGTGCGATGGCTGGTAGTCTCGAGCGGTTCACCGCCATTCTCTGCGAGCACTTTGCTGGAAAATGGCCATTCTGGATGTCGCCGCGCCAGGTTATTGTCATTCCCGTCGGGATGGGTTTCCTCAACTACGCCAAGGAAGTTGTCCAGATTCTCAAGATGGAGCACATCTATGTCGGTATGTGCCTAACTTCCCTGACCCTTTTTCCTTTCTTGTTTGTCAATTCTAATACAATGATCAGATGTCGACAGCACTGGAAATACTCTGCAGAAGAAGATCCGAAATGGCCAACTGGCTCAATGTAAGTCGGGACTCTTTACAGTTATTTCTTACATCCAAGCTCGATCAAAGTTTATCTCTACCAATACCCTACCCTTTTGTTTGGGTCGCCGCGGCTCGAGGCGGGCTTGCAGAATATTTTGCGTGTCTTGAAAAGCTTCGCAGACATTGGGGACATACTTCCCCTCTGCATATCCCCTCTCCGCATGTACACCGGCCAAGACCAGACACTGACTCCAAACACAGACAACTTTTGCTTTGTCGTGGGCGATGACGAGATGAAGAACCGCAAGGTCAACATCCGCTACAGAGATGACACCTCCACACAGGCCAGAGATGTCCCGGTTTCTCTCGACGAGGCGATTGAGAAGCTCCGGAAGTTGAAGGCTGAGCGGGGCACTTATAACCCGTTCCCGCTGGTAAAGGAGGAGACAAACGAGGAGAAAGTTTATTAGAGGAGGGATGTTTGGAGCAAAGTGAATGAATGACCTAACCACTTTGTTGCGCTGCTTAACTACCTAGTCGAACTTGAATCGTTCATCTCCTAGAATCCGGCCAGCAGGGGATGGTATGACGTTGATCGTTGATTCCTAAGATTTTTTTGAAGCAATAAAGAAATATTGAACTTGGGCATTGCATTGTAAGAATTCGTTAAGATTTGTTTTGAATGAATATCGTACTTGTTTGTTTTCGTACGAGTGGCGCTGTCTTGATTTTTATTTATATTCTTCAAGTTAAGCCTATGCAGCCATACCTCGAGTACCAAATTCCCACCAATTTCCACGGTGGGCGTATAATCGCAAAACATTGAGGCGCCTTCAGCTGTCTATTTCTAAAATATTCAGATGTTCAGTTCGAGACCATCATGACGGATGCCATCAACACATCCACGAGAGAATAAAAAACAGCACAGCAAGGGCGGTGAGTATATAGGATTGCTGCTGTCAAGTAATTCATAAGCTCTGGTAAACCCCCAGGGCGGGCCACACAATAAACAGCCTGGCCCAGCAATATAGGGGGAACATCCGAGCTCTCATTGCTTCGACCAGTTGAACCTTTCAACCCCAGTGTGTCTGCTCCTTTCCTCCTTCTTCTTCTCCTTCTCCCCCCCTTGTTCTTGACAACAACTCGTTTTAAGGCTTGGGGACATGGATCGATTTGCTCGTCATCAGGCAGCCGTGAATCATAAACAGGGCCACGATGGGGTGCACCTCGAACAAGGTGTCGGCAAACCAAACGCCGCCGGGGATCGCATCATGGATCCACCCCTGCGACACCCACCACGCCATCAGCGCGTCCAGACCCAGCGTCGTTGGGATCGGCGTGCCTTCAAAGTACGCCGCCTTGCCGGTCGCGTCCTTGGGGATGTCGTTGGCCGTCACGTTGAAGCGCGCGAGCCGCGTCAGCCCGCAGAGTACGAAGAAGGCGAGGCATAAGTGGTCGAGCGGTGTGCGGAAGCCGATCGCGAATGCGACGACGGCGGGGGAGACGCCGAAGGAGATCTGAAGGGAAAGAAAGGTGTTTAGTTATTGTATACGGAGGGGGAGAGGAAAAGGGGATGTACCAAATCAGCAAGCGAGTCCAGCTCCTGCCCCATCATGCTGCTCTTCTTTCTCCAGCGGGCCACCTTGCCGTCAAAAAAGTCGAAGAAGAGTCCAAGGGGCAGCAAGCCCAGCGCCGCCCATAAGTTTCCGTGGGAGTTTGGGTCTCCGAGGGCGTACCGCATCGAAGAGAAGAGGGACATGACGCCGCAGAGGCCTGTTAATAATGTGTTTTAGTGTTTGGTCTTATTTTTCTTCTCTCTGGTTTGGGAGAAAGCCTGTTTGCTTTCGCTAGGGCCGAGGGGAGAAGCTACGCACCGTTGAGCTCGGTGATCAGATCGGCCAGGTGCATGGCGCGGATCAGGGAGAAGTGGCCCGTCTCTGTAGACAGGAGCTTCTTCTGGTTGTCCTCGATGAGCTCGGTCGTCTCCTTGAGCGCGGCGTCGCCATTTGTAGCGGCGCTGCTGGTTCGTTTCGACATATTTGCTGGTTGTGTGTATGTGTAATGCGGATGTGTAGGTAGTGTTTCAGCACAGCGCACTTCCTGAAGTTCTGCTTTCTACTGTTAGGGAGGTAGGTACGGCTCGGATGGTTGGTCGCAACGGTATTATGACACAAGGTGATATAGTTAAAATAGTAAAAACTAGAAGAAAAGAAATCCACTGCTTGCTGGGCTTGCTTATGAGGAAGAGGCTTGTGTTTTTGTTGTTGGGTACCGTCTTTGGATTTTTGATGGAGGCGCGGAGGTGGAGGGCGAAAGCGGTCCAGTCCTGTCTCTTCTGCCAGGGCTGGGCACTGACAGGGGTCAAGCATGCGTCACTTTTCCTAGGGGCCTTGGCAGAACCTTAAAGTGGGCTAGACCACCTTCCCTGACTCCACTTGATAAAAAGGCCCTGGTGTGTGCGTCACGGGCCAAAACGAGAAGAAAGTCTTCACGATTACGTCATGCGAAACAACATCACCGTTACTGGATGCTAGAGCACAAAGGGAGGGAGGGGTTCATCAGGAAAAGCGTAGAAATCAAAATTCAGATGACCAAAAAGTTATTGTTCAAGCAGGCGTTCTCCCCTTGCAAGAGAACAGAGTAAAGAGACACGGGGACTGAGATTCTAGGTCAAACACCCATGAATAATGAGACTGTCATATTATATAGACTGTATACGGGTATTAGTACTGTTTCTAGTGATTGTTTAATGGTTTTTTTCTTTTTTCTTTTTCATCCAAGGCTACGAATATGATAAGATATTATTCATAACTGCATGCTGAAATGGTACTGATCATTGTGACTCCTATGAGCAGCTTTACTGCCAGGGACTTATGGGGATAGATTAGTATAGCAGATACCCAATCGCTCCTCCATCACGCCTTTAGAATAGCACCTGTAGTATACCATCTCGACTTCATGAACCCACCGCCGATAGGGGTAGTTCGGAAAGATTGTGCTGCGTGATGTATGGGCACATCAAGCTAAACCGGGAGATGATGTAATATAAGCTGCTCCAAGGATACAAGTTTTGCCAGTTGGAAGTTAATCTCGTGAACTCGTGATTGTTGGCTTCCTCTCGAAGTCGCAATCACGATGTTAAGACTATATCCGGGCCTTTGTCGCCCAGGAAGCCATCCATGAAAAAGGCAGTCGCTTGATGGCAATATCCCAAAAGATGAGAGAGGTGAGGGGCGCATCGGTAAGGCTAAATGCCACACTGATGCTATGCTGCTAAGGACTTCATTGATCCCTTCGGAGTTGTGTCTCCTGATGAAGCTTCGCAAGTACACCGTGGTCTGCCAGCCTCTGAACCCACTCGTGGATGGCGGGTGTGCGGTCCTGCTTTCGATCAGGGATATTGGCCATGTCGTCGTCATCTGGCCTCATCTGGGCAACGTAGCTCGAGCGTATCCGTAGCTGTTCGTCACAAAGATGTTTCCGCAGGCCTAAAGCTACCGAGATATCGGCAGACGGGCTGTGAATCTTTTCCCGGAAGTCAGAAAACTCAGGAGTTGTGTCCGAAACGGTCAAGATATCTTCTGCATCGATCCGATATTCTCTCAATCGGTTGGTGTCCGAGTTGCCAAGAATGTCGAGCTTGTCTGTCTCCAGAACTGGCCATGCGGACTTGCTACTCCAGGTAGCTTCGAGGTCCTCCAAGCAGCGGATGTTAATGGCCAGCTCTCGTCGAAGTGAAGCAAGATGGTCTCCGCAAAGCGCCAGAAGGCTGAAAGACAGCTGGTTTGTCTCGTATTGCATCATTCTCGCCTCTATAACAGGGCGTGCAACCGATGTCCAATGTTGTTCTGGAGCAAAATCACCTAGGCTGCCGTCAGCACAACAAAGTGCATGATTCGAGTCGGGGCTGGTCTTACCAATGCGATGGGGATTCGTCTCCAGACCGTCAAGTTGCCACACTGTGCCTTCTGAGGGAACAAAGGCAATAAAGTGGTATGCAGCATCGTTTTGCTTCTTTGGCTTCTTCCGTCGAGCAGAAGAAACCTTGGCTCGCATCTTTTTTCTGTCGTCCACGTCGTTTTGCAGACTTAGCGCTGCATCCAAAAGAAGAAGTCGTCTAGAGTATGTAAGTAGTCGAAGTCTAGTGATATAACCGACAGTGTTGTGCAACTTACCGGGCAAAGGAGTTATGAGCCACCCGTATCCAAGAACTGTTGGTGAGGAGGTTGCCACGCAATGGTGGCGGCTGGTCCTTCGATTTTTGCTTAAAGTCATCAAGTCTCTTACCGAGAGGGAGGCCTTCAGCGTTCATAATAATGTTGAACAATGCGACGGTGGCACATGCGTTATTTGTTGTCTGTAAGATCATTAGCAGCTGGGGGTGACCTGGCCTGGATGCCTGCCGTACCTGATTCGCGAACCAGACGCTTTGGTTCGCTTCCCGCTCCGCGGTGCTCCCCTCCTCGACATACTCGTAGAGAAATACAAGCCCATAGACCGGGTCACTGTGGTTGTTAGAAGATAAAGTCCTGCGATTGAGGGTGCCGTTGGAGGGGCGGGCTTACGGTAGCTGAGCGAGCGAGTCTTCGTCGACAGAGTATACCTCCTCTGTTTTTGCACCCCTGACTCCAAGGAGATCTAGGATGCCATTGAAAAAGGTCTTCTTGCGTGTTAGAACATTCTTCAGGGTTTAGTGGTTGGGGAAACCGCCTACCGGCTCAGACTCGATTTCAGTCCAGCTAGGCCACTCGGCCTGCTCGTTTTCCCGCCACGGCCCAAGGGATGCTTCCAGCAAATTGTCGGGGACGTCGAAAACCTCAGGGGCTGCCTTCCGTTTTGGATTCCGCCGGGTATCTGCAGCAGGCTGCAGCAGATGAGAGTCGACGACGGGGGATTTGGATTTTTCTTCCTTGTTGACCACAATATCACTATTGCTCAGGCCAGCGGGCAGCTTGCGCGCACGACTTGAACGCCGAAGAGTGCTGGGCAAGCCATCATCGCCCTGAGCAATCCCGTTGACATGGGCATTTAATGAACCACTTGAAGGCTGGACTTGAGCCATTTCAGGAGGAATGCTGCAAAGCATCCGAGCCTCGTGGATGAGGAGGGGGAGGCGAGGAGAGGCAAAGAGGCAAGGCAAGGAAAGTTGCAGATGGTGCGATGCGAAACTTTATGGCCAGGGACAGCCCCCAGCTCAATATGCGTTGAATAAAGCAAGGTCGGATTAGCGAAGTTGCAAACATCGGATGTGGTGTAAGTGATAAATCATAGTTGTTCTGTGGCTTTGAGGGCGGACAAGGCGCTGAAGAGGAAGGAGACTGCGAGGTCGGGGTGCAGGGCTGCTCGTACTCAGAAATCCAGAACCGAGGGAAGGAATAATCTTGAAAATATGTATGTCCGCTTCACTCCAACCCCCGAAATGAAAATTCTTGGTTGTTTCCCCAGCCGTACTGCCAAGGTTTGGGCACGCCGGGGGGGAGGAGATGATGAGGGCGGGTGAGGGCTGCGAGACGAACGAAAGAGGAGGTGCGTCCAGCCAAAGGGCTTAAATGGAATGGCAGAGCAAAGGCTCCAAAAGGCTACAACTTTAAAAGTCTAAAATGCGACCAATACTGCACTGATACCGTCTGAAATAGTTCTAACACTTTCTTACTGTACTACTCTCTTGTCCAATTTTTTCTTGATTTTTTAGGTCCTTGGGCCAGTGTTGGACAGCTGCCTAGCTGGCATGTGTTTACTGACTTTATATCGTACGTTCGTGCATGTACAACTATCTATCTTGCGATCTGTTCCTACCCTGTACTTTTCTTTAGTTTCAAGGTTCTAGATTTAAAAATTAACCGTCTACTTGTGTATTACCGGAGTTTTATAGTCTGAAACCGAGCTGGAATGTCCTCGTGTAGCCCATCACTTAGTTTTTGCCGATGTTGTAAGCCTTTTTGTAGTTGACGTTGTGCAAGAAGGCTGAAACTCTGACAATTTTAGGTAGGTACCTACTACCTATACGTATAGGCAGTTCTGGGGTTTGGTCTGTTCTATGCATTGCGGGCGCGAAAAAACGCAAGTGGGGCAGGAAGTCTCAGCTGTCCAATGAGATCAGGAAGAGCCATTCAAACGGCTGGACTCCTGGCAACTGGTCAATACGCAGTGGGCTCCATCCTGGCTCTCAAGACCGCGTCTTGACGTAACGCTAGCCAACCGCAAGAGGGAAATTTACAGGATGCTGCTGGCTAAACGAAATCCAAACGCCAGCTCCAGCATTGAGGACTGAGGACTCCAACAACTGCAACTTCGAGTTGTTTGTGCAATAATCGACCACCCACACCCTCCCTGGCTCCTCATCGCCCTCGCTCACACTCTGACTGCGACACGCGACACCCGTCTCGACAACCCGACGCCGAAGCCATCTAACCCCCCCCCAACACGGCATGCCATGAGCGCGGTCGGCGCCTTTCCGCCAACTCCTGTGGGAGGAGGCAGAGCCGCTCCCACCGGACCGCCCGGTGGTCTGCCTGTTGCTCCTGGCCATGGTCCACCACCCGCCACGGGCAATGCCGCCCCCCTCATCCCCTTGAACGTGCTCGATGCGCCAACGCAGCGACTATACGCGGCCGGCATCTATATTGCCTTGCTGGCTTGGAAACTGTACGACTGGGCACAGCTTGTTGAGGAGGACACAGAGTCGTTTTGGCTTTTTTTGAAGTGGATTGCTATTGATGTTGTCTTTCTCTTTGGGCTCCCCGAGCTGAGGATACCATGGCTCGAGCTCTCCCAACCCTTCGTGGTTGCCGTCTTCTTCTTTCATGCCATCTTCGACTGGATGCTCATGTTCAACGTTGGCGTACGTACAAATTCACCGTAATCTAGACACACGGGTCGGAGCTAACTTTTTTTTAGCTACCCTGGCAGACATGGCTCCTCGGCTTCGTCAAAGTCTTCTACGACCGCGAGATCGCCATCTCTGAGCACAACGTCAAGCTCTCCAATATTTTGCACAACTCTTCCCTGATTATGGGCCGGCAAATCGTCAATATTCTTCCAGAAGGGTACGTCCTGTCTCTCCCTTTCACCCGTCCCGCCCCACAGACCCGTGTGAACTAAGTCGGTGGTGTCTAGGTCTGCTATTCTGAACCCCGAGCTCCTTCCGTTCTGCCTGGGCGGCGACCTCAAGATCGCTCAGATACCGATCTACTTCAACGCCACGATCCCAGCTGAGGTCGAGATCATTCGCACCGACCTCGAGTCTAACCTGCAAGATGTCACCAAGTTGACTCGGGTTCAGCTCCGCGACATTGAACGGCGAGCGAAAAGCATGGGAGACCCAACGCAAGCGGTTGTTCAGTTTGACTTCCCTGTTAAGAAACCCGGAGCCTACAAGCTTGGGAAAGTCCTTGATGAGTACAGGCTTGAGGTCCAACGAGAGAACCCATTCACTTTCGTGGTTCCTTGCCCTCGTGCCTGGATTGATCCCTCTCCGTCATTGGCACGATGTCGCGGAGATCTCTCGGATGTGGCGATCAAGGTAGATGGATCTCCGCCTCTCAAGATTGTCTACAGCACCACCATCAACGGCAAAGACCGCAGCTTCCATTTCCAAAGCTTGCAGCCGGATGGGTTTTCCTCTCCGCTCATCGGGATCCCGCGCTCGAGCAGTGACACGGGCCAGCCTGACCCGAACATCTCGTGGGCCAGATCTCAAACGATTCCTGTCAATCTCAACGAGTCGATGCATGACATCGGAAGTTGGCAGTACTCTGTGGATGAGGTCAGCGATGTGTTTGGAAACATCGTCAAGTTTACTTCCCCTGCCGATGATCCAGATGGGAAGCCAAAACCTAAGCATCTGGTGCGAAACTTTGTTGTTAAGGAGCGACCGCGTGTGCGACTCCATGGATGCGACCTCAGGAACCCTATCAAGGCCCCCAAGGGCGAATCAACAGTCTTGCCCCTCAAGTTTGATGATATGTCGGGTCAAACACCAGACGACACGGCGCACATCCTGACCTGGCAATTCTCCCCCATTGACACGCTCACTAAGAATGGAGACCACGGCAAGATGGTGACAATCGGAAGCCACCGCGCCAAGAACATCCGCGATCAACCCAAGATATCTGCCCCCGGCTTATACACGCTGAAATCGGTGATCGCCGGGTCCTGCGAAGGCGAGGTACAGGAGCCATCCTCCTGCCTGCTACTTAACCCCCTCGAGCCCAAAGTCAATCTGCAGTCCGAGCTAATTGCAGACACTTGTGCTGGAAATTCGATCGGGCTGCGGGTAGATTTGGATCTAATTGGAACCCCACCCTTCATTGTTAGGTACGAAGAGATCACTCCCACCGAACACAACAAGCTGAGAGTGAGTGTCCCTGGTCTGCGCTACCAGATGGACCTGATTCCCAAAAGAGCCGGACATCACAAGTACATTTTCACCCATATTGGCGACGACATTTACCAAGGTCTCAAACTCTCAGGGCCAGAGTATGTTTTGGAGCAGGATGTCAAGCCAAATGCGGCTGCATTTATTCAGCGCAGCGAAGCTAGTGAGAGTGCCTGCCTGGGAGATGAGGTGATTGTGCCAGTCCTCCTTCTTGGAGAGCCCCCCTTCAATTTGGAGTGGGAGCTCGTTCATGATGGGAAGAGGAAGCAAGGCAAGGCTACGGATATTACGACAAACTCTTTCCAGATCAAGACCGATGCCTTGACTCAGGGTGGAGAATATACACTGGCATTGAAAACTGTTCAAGACATCCGAGGTTGCCGAGTCTTCGTGCAAGATGACTTCAAAATATCCGTGAGGCGTCAGAGTCCACGGGCTGCGTTTGGTCAGATCGAGGGCAGGCGCAAGACTACGACTGTTGAGGGCTCAACAGTGGAACTCCCGCTCCGCCTTACCGGGGAAGGACCGTGGAAAATTCGCTACACCAACCACAACGCCAGCCCATCAGCCGACGCGAAGGTTCTGGAGAAATTTGTTAAGAGTGACAACGATTTCCTCCATGTTCAAGCCCGTGGCGTGTTTGAGATCACAGATATATGGGACAAGCAGTGCCCTGGCGTTGTCGATGCAACGGCATCGACTTTCGAAGTCGACTGGTACCCGCGGCCTCAGCTCTCTGTAGTTCTTTCTGGCTCCGTTCGCCAAGATGGCAGCCACTACGTTGTGAATAGCGTATGCGAAGGTGACTTGTCCGGCTTCGAAGTGTCTCTTAAAGGTATGTTACTGTCCTAATTTCGCAGGCTGAGAACACAAGGAGCTCACATTGTTTAGGAATGGCCCCTTATCATGTTGAATACGACGTTCGGCATCAGGCTCTCAAGGGCGCAGGCTCGCTAATCCGGAAATCCTTTGACGCTGCTCTTGAAAAGTCATCCGTGTCCGCCGAAACCGAGAAGCCTGGTCAGTACACATACAAGTTCACATCACTAGCCGACTATCTTTATAACAGCGATCCAAACTTCAAACTCATCACTGTCAAGCAGACAGTGAGCAGGAAGCCAACAGCTGCATTCGCTAAGCCAGGTCAGACATTCAAGTACTGCAAGTCGGAGCAGGGCGCCGGAGACAAGATCCCTGTGACTCTCAACGGCGTTCCCCCATTTTCTTTGGAGATTGAGGTCAAGCATCAGAGCGCTGCCATTCCAGAGATCTATCGGACAGCTCCCTTTGATTCTACGTCTTATGAAATTCAGATACCGAGACACCAACTGAAGCTCGGTACTCAGCACGTCCGCATCCGAGATGTAAAGGATGGGAGCGGATGTCATTCAATGTCGGACGTGGGCGGGCCATCGGTTCAAGTACAAGTCTTTGAGGCACCGACCATCTACCCTATGGAAGCCCGCACCGACTATTGTGTGGGCGAGCGTTTATCTTACACGCTGTCCGGCACCCCACCGTTTGAGGTGTGGTACACGTTTGATGGTGCAGAGCGCAAGGCCAAGTCACCCACGACGAGCTTCCGGCGAATTGCCGAGACACCCGGTGAATTTACCATCACCACGGTGTCCGACAAAGCTAGCGAATGCCGGGCACCTGTTAATATTGTCAAGAACATCCATCCCATGCCTGCCGTCCGCATCAGCAAGGGTAAGAACGTCCGTGTGGACATTCATGAGGGTGGCGAGGTCGACATGACCTTTGAATTCTGGGGCACCCCGCCCTTTGAGTTCACATACACTCGCAGCTCCAACGCACGCAAGGGCCAAAAGAGTCATGTGCTCGAGACGAGACACGACATCAGCTATGAGCATAGGAAGGTTGTCAAGACCAGCCAAGAGGGCACGTACGAGGTGGTAGCCATCAAGGACGCGTTCTGCGCGTTCTCGACACAGCCAGCTGCCGCCGATAAGAAGGACAAGGCGCAGAAGTTGTTAAAGTATCATTAGACCGAAATACCCGGGCCGGAGTTGAGTTGAGTGGAACATATATTCTTACCAAAAGAAAATGACCCAAAAATAGGGGTTCATTGGGAATGTAAATAAACTTTTTTTTAAAGGAGGAACAACCATAGCACGGCGTTTGTAGGATGGTGATCAACAGAAAACGGGTAAAAAGAGTTCTGATGAGAAAGGGGTGGGTGGTGTTGATTCTATTTACACAGAGTTGTTTACACTTTTGGAAGATGGATACTTATCAAATAAACGCTCAAAGTAACAAGGTAAATGAATCCCCTGGCAGGCAGGGTTTTGGTAAACATGCCTTTTCTTTATTTGGCTGAGGCTCTAGGATGCTCAGGGAATTCGGAAACCAGTTCTTGAAAGTTGTGGATTCTCTAATGCTTCTCGTGACAGTTTAGTGTTGATCGTGATCGTTTTCTTGTTGCTACGACATACAATGGATGCTTTTTAGACTTAATACCCGTTAATCTTTTTTTTTACGCAATAATACTGTCTCTCATATTCAGAAAAAGCTACGGCGGAAGAGATCTCAACGGCACCTTGTTATCCGCATGTTGAGATATGGGAGGTTATGTTATGGTGAATTTAACGCCTTCCCCCGTGCGGACGATCAGATACAATCGCGATTCTTATTGGGGGGTCTGATCATTTCGCGACTCTGCCAAGCAGAAAGTAAATATAATTTGGATAGGATGTGCAGTATACGGTTTCAGGGTACGAAGAGGGAGGGTGGTTGGAGAGTGTTTGTATTTTCATGAGTGAGGGTGCCCCTTATTTTTTACGAATTCCGGTGGTGATATCCGAAGCAGACTTGAGTACTGATGCCTGCTGCTCAATCGCAGAGAACAAACTCCAGTGATGATGATAGGTTGGCTAAGGTCGAGTTGTCAACACTCCACCCAGCAGCTGAGTCTTTTTTATTCGGTTTTTGACGACGGCACGCCGGGCGGTGAACCGCGGAGATGTAGGGTATTTCCGGGAAGGTGGCGGGCAGGTCCTTACATCTGCCCGAATACTGTCGACCACATCTCTACCTATTCTGAGACAAACTTCTATATTTCCTTCCTCTTGGCATTTGTTTTGTTAGACTTTTCCCGTTTTCTGCTCCTAGCGTGGAGATGCAAAAAATATATTAAAAAACAGAAGATGCCCTCCTTCTCAATCAAGCGACCCCCCGAATGTACCAGACTTGGAAATCCGTACTAGTTAATGTCGCCGGGTGTAAAATTGGGCGCCTGGTGTGGATGCTCCAGTGTCGATCATTGCCAGACTCGGTTGACTGGGCGGCACGAGACGTTTGAATGACTTCTGGGCACCAGGTTTTCGGCATAACGTGAACGAGGGGAGACGGACACTGGGCAGCTTTTTTTTGTGTATCAATCATGGCCCCATCCGTGCCTAAACCACTGGTTGGACTTGGCACAAAATACTGAAGCGGTCTGGCAGGGCCAGCCTTGTCAGAATGGCATCCATATTTTGTGAACATGTTCAAGAACAAATGCGAGGAACCTCACCTGAAGGCGTAGGTTCCGAATATTAACGTGCACGGGCTTCAACGGTGGCGAGAGGAGCTGGCTCCGACGACGGATAGTGGGGAAAGAGCTGAAACTGCTGATTCACAAGCCCATTGGGAAAAGACGATGGCGTTCCAAATGCCGTCCTTTGCCTGGAGAACGGTGGGCGAAGCAAGCGAGGTGAAGGTACCTCGTCTTCGCAAAACACCGCTCGGCCTGCCTTTGGCTAGCTAGTGTAGCAGCAGTAGTGTAAGTGTTGGCTTTTCGTTACCGACATGGCGGGATCTGGAAGGCCCCGGATGAAGAGTTTAGAGTTTGTCTGGTGAGGCCGTTCCGCCTCGAATCGATTTCCGGCGACCTGTCACTCATGGCAAGTTGCTTCTGGAGTGCTCCTGCCTTGGCTGTCCACCTGGAGGCAGGTGGGCTGGCAGGGACAGGAAGGCGCTCGGGGGGAAACCTTAACCTCAGGGACTGCCTGCCACAACCACTAGCTCAGATGTACAGTACTTTACCTGAGCTGCAGGCTCCTGCTCCCAAAGTTTCCCAGTTCTACTTGGGGCAGACATCCGTCTCACACCCGCACCCGGCGCTGCAGCACTTCGATAGCGGTTGCGTCAAAGACGGCGAGTCGTACAGTATGTACAAAGCGCAAGCACAGCAAGGATGCGGCGGTGGGTCTGGAATGAGAAGAGATCATCCAGGGGCCCCCTGCCTGCCCAGCACTCCCAAGCAAAGGCCACAACGCCACCAGGAAGAGATCGACACTTTCCCAAAAATGAACCCCGCAGCGAACCCTGGCAGCGCAGCTCACGGTTTGGCTGGGCACGCATGCGCAATGTGGTCACCGTCACTCGTTCCGTGGGAGCCCGCCGACAGCCAAAAACAAGGGGTAGGCCATGGTTGGGATGCTGCAGTGACTGGGACTGCCCAGGCGAAGTGTGCTGCATTGTCGACTGTACAGTATCAATTGGGATGGGAAGAAGGCAAGACAAAAGAGCACGGAAGTCACCTACGAACTTCTCAAGACCGAATCGTTGATGATCGGCCATCCCCTATCCAAGTCCATCCCTCCTTATCCCGCTGTTGCCCACTATTCTGTTCCTGCGCTCTCCCCACCCTCCATTCCATCTTGCACTGTCGCCTTTTCACCCCCCCAGCCAGCCCGCTGCCCACCGAACTTCACAGGGTACCTTTACAAGCAAGACTGCCGTTGTTGCTGCTGCTGCTGCTTCTGCTGCCGGGACAAGGAAGAAGCCGACGCCTCACATAATGGGCCACGACCTTGTTATTTCCTTGATTTTTCTCCCTACCTAGTACATACACTATTTGTAGCTGAGGCGCCTTTCTTTGCTCCAAGCTACTAAATCGGCACGTCCCCCGTGTTTTGCGCTGGGTGTTGAAAGTGAAAGGTGGATAACGAACTACCTACACGAGTATTCGCCGCATTGCGCCCAGGTCTTCTCAACTCAACACTGGAAACAGCACCTCAATCCCGCCTCCTCACACACCCCGGCTCCCCTAGCTCCTCCAATCCCAGACCTCGCGTCACCATCCGTCGTCCTTTTCCCGATTGCCATCCCAGTGCCGCAACGCGCCCGCAAGCTCTCCCCGGACGGTCCACCCCCCTCTCTAAAGTGTAAAGTGCGATAGGCAAGAAGCCGACCTTCCGTCCTGCCCTGACTCGAAACCACCTAACGAATCTGAACTCCTACCGGGCGCGCATTTGCATTTCCACACCTGCCCGGGTCCGTCGTCTTTGTTCCATCCTGCCCGCCTTGGTAAATTATTACGTCGCGACGCATACGTCCGCCCAATCGCCGGCCCTCGTCCTCGATCTGTGACCTTGAGGAAAAGTGGGAGCAAATTGCCAACTTGGACCAGAAAGGCTGCATTCCTTGTTGTGTGGGGATGAGGAACTCGGCGTAATCTCAAAACTCGTGGCACGCTTAGGAACTTTTTCCCCTCCAATATTGAATTGGGTTGATTCGTGGTTGCCAAACATATTGACTGTTGATATTGGGCCTCGACCTTGGGAACCGCGTCGACGGTGTCGTCGCTATCCGCAAGCATGGCGCCACCCGAAAATGACCTTGTCGCGGCGCAAGTTGGGAATAACTCCAGTAGCGACTTTGTGAGCCAGGCCTCCTTCCCCCTTATCTAGCCATCACGGGTGCTAACAGGTTTCGTCCCATAGGTGCGCAAGCTCTACAAGTAGGCACTCAACCCTCTGCAGCGCGACAGCTCCCCTCCGTCCACGTCAAGAGAGGCTTATTAATGGACTCACAGAATGCTCGAAGACCCTTCGTATAACTCGGTGGTGCGATGGAGCGCCGACGGCGATAGCTTTGTGGTCTTGGAGGTATGACGGTTGAACCGCGATCACCCAAGCTGGTTGCACCCGATAACGGAGGCTGTGTTGTGTTCTAACGTGGTGGCAGAATGAAAAATTTACTAAGACTATTCTCCCGAAGCACTTTAAGCATAGCAACTTTGCAAGTTTCGTTCGGCAGCTTAACAAGTACGACTTCCATAAAGTGAGACATAACGAAGAGAGTGGTGACACGCCGTATGGGCGGGACGTAAGTGGTACCAATTACAAGTCAGAAGATTGGAAGTTGACAGCAGTCTCGCTGGCAGGCATGGGAATTCAGGCATCCCGAGTTTCGAGCGGATCGGAAGGACAATCTAGACAGCATTCGGAGGAAAGCGCCTGCGCCGAGGAAGCAAGCGACGACAGAGGAGACTTTTCCGGCGCAACAGCAGATCATTGTTTTAAGCGAGTCGCTCACCGCGACTCAACATCAGATCCAGGCCCTGCAAGAGCAGTATTTTGAGCTCGCCCAGACAAATAAGGTTCTTGTCAACGAGGTGGTCAGCCTGCAAAAAATGGTCAGGGCGCAGAGTCAGGTTTCCAACGAGCTGATCACCCATCTGAACAACATTGAGGACAGGAGACGTAACAGCCGTCACTCAGCCCACTCTAGCCACTCAAGTCATTCTGGGCCTTCCTTCCACACTGCAACCATGGGTCTCCTACCAGATAGTGCGGATGAACCGGTGCCTGAGCTGCGACGAGCCCGGGAAATCCTCAACGGCGTTTCCCCAAATTCACAGGCCGATAGAGAGCTTGAAAGGCTCTCCGTGGCGTACCATCAGAACGGATCCCCGTCTGAGTCGGCAACATCCTCCGTCATGGTTCCTCAGCCCGGCGGCGATGGGCCAATGTTGGTGCACGATCCTCTTAACGATCCAAGACACATGGTATATCCGGTAGGGCAAACAACGGGTATCGACCCCTTCCACTCTGACCACATCAACAATATCCCCTACAGCCGCCCCTTGAGCAACCCAAGTATGCTGGCAGATGCCCCAACCCGAATCACACCGCCACCAAAGGACCAGGGGGGCACGTTGTGGGGCGCAAAGAAGCCCCGTATTCTGCTTGTCGAGGACGATAAAACTTGCGCAAGAATTGGATCCAAGTTCTTGTCGATAATGGACTGTAGTGTTGAGACTGCAGTAGGTTTTTTTTTTTTTTTTAATTTTTAATTTTTAGCACGCTGGCTAAAGCCATAGCTTTTGGGGATCGCGCCTGGCTAACACCGGTATAGCGCGACGGTTTAGAAGCTGTCGACAAGATTAATCACGACAGTGAGCGCTTCGACCTTATATTTATGGACATTATCATGCCCCACCTGGATGGTGTGTCGGCAACCGCCATGATTCGAATGGTGGCGCCGCGAATTCCCATCATTGCCATGACGTCCAACATACGGCAAGAGGATATACAAACCTATTTCCACTTTGGTGAGTTTGCTTTGCCAGGACCGAGCATCGATTTGTTGTGTCCCAGCCTCTAACCGTGTCCAGGAATGAACGATGTGTTAGCAAAGCCGTTTACCAGAGATGGTATGATCCGTATCCTCAAAAAGCACTTGTCATATCTGCTCAAGGATCCTCATCCGGCGGGCTTGGTTTCGGATGAGACGGGTCAGAACCTGGGGGCTCCAGGGCCGGGGCCTCCTCCGTCGACCCAACCATACGGTGGCCCGTCAGGTATGACGGTAGCCACTATGGGGGCGGGGCAGGTCAAGTTTGAGCAGACTCCGATCCAGTCGCCAGCGACGACGTCGTCATGGCATTCCCCAAGCCAGATGGCTCATACCTCCCCCAATATTGATGGCGGCGGGTACATGAGCGCTGTCGGTAATGGGCCGGCAGGGATGGTGATGACACCAGGAGGAACACAGCGACCGCCACAGTATGCGAACCAAGTGGTACCACAAGTAGGGACGCCGACCCTCGGGCGGATGCCCGATGGAATGGGGCTAGACGATCGGCCGGAAAAGCGACAGAGGTTGTACGGCCCAGGGTAGGGGGCCTTTATGCAATAACACATAAGGACGTCCGGTTGTGGGAGATGCCAGTTCTTGGTCGGTTCAGGCAGGCGGGAAAACCGTTGTGTATGTGGGAGATGGCGGAATGGGTCGCCAGTGGCGTCGGCGTTTATATTTTTGGGAAGTGTCGAGGGTATCATGATGCCATGGTTGGCAACGAACCCCTATATATGTATGTATCTAGCAGTTTCAAAGAAAACAGGGGGCAAGGGTGCCACAGTGACGATGGCTGATGACATTCTTCTTACCAGCTTCTCAGAGCCAACTTAATGAAACTTGAGTGATAAGATTCTTGGTCAAGGCATGTCGTGCTCAAGGTATGGATCGGGATAACCACGAGTGGGAGAGGGCGTCGAGGATACCACTGGCGGGGTGCAGTGGAAGTCTTTCTTGCTCAAGTGAGTCAACCACGACCGAAGGAGGGTAGATTCGTGTCGTGCTAGGAGCGGAGCGGTGAGAAGGGGAAAGGGAAAAGAAAACCGGAGGGGAAAAGGAATGGAAGGCTTGCTGAGCAAGTGGGTAAGCGTCCCAAGATGAAGTAGGAATGGACAGACGGAGACGGGGGCAGTGAAGTTGCCCGACCCAGTGAACAACAACCCATACATACTTGTACGGATCACTCATTCCTCCTTTATCCCATACCACCGCTTTCTTTCTCACCCACCCCTCGTCCGCTCCTTCGTTCCCGTCCCCGTTTCCGTCTCGTCGTATCCCGGCACTGCTTTCTGCACTGCCCTGTCTTGTCCTGTCCTGTCCCGCCCTGCCCCGGAGCACACGCCCATATACCTATGTATGTCCTCTATATGCGCATGGGGACTTGGCGCAGAGGTCCCTTCCGCCCACTAGCCCACCCACATCCATCTACCAGCAGGAGGGTAAGGTACCTGCGCATGTGTATTGTTACAAGGGAAGGGTCTTTCTGGTTGTAATGATGCTTCTTCTTTCTCCTTGGTCGGTTTCCAGATGACGGGATGGGAAGAGGAAATGAGATGGAACGAAATCTGTAATGAAGACCCTCTTAAAGGACAGCATCAACAATATCAGCCCTCTCCGCTTGTGCCTTTCCTCCTCTCGTCAGACCTTGAGGGTGGATAGATGGGACGGGGAAGGGTCATCATTATCACCAATAACAGAATAGGGTGGTACTGTACATGTACATGCACATCCAGTTCCCTGCTGCGCCCCCCCGACGGCTACCAACGCAACACAAGACGGGGTCGAGACCAGTCTGCAAGAAATCCTCCAGGGTCCCAGCCCGTTACCTTTTTCGCATTTCCTGGCTCTCTGACTGGCTGCCTAGCCCTGACTGGGGGCTGAGAGGATGTGATGCATGAGCCCGAGGGCGGGCTATCGGGTTCTGGGCTCTTCTTCGTCCCACCGGGCTGCAACCCCGTTGGAAAGATCCAGGGTGTGAAAGGTGTCGTGGCATGGCATGATTTTTCTTCTTTCCGTTTATTTGCAAGGGGGGTGATGATGGGAACAGGTCCTGTCATCTCTTCCTCTACCTGCGACCAAGACTGCCCCATTGAAAAATGAAGAACTCACACCAAATAACTGCTGGATTTTGGAAAGCGCAAGAAATCTAAGAGTATACGTGTAGAATAGGCATCCGAGATAAGCTTTTTCTTATGTACCCGCGAGGCTAGAGTTGATAAGCCCAGCCCCGACAAATCGTCCCACCTGGGCACATCGAGCCCTTTTTCTTTCGGCCCCCTTCTCCTTTACACCCTTGTCTTTCAAGCTGGGTGTTTCATGCTTAGGGAGCTCTGCACGACAGCCCCCCGGCCCCTCGATCTTCAAAGGTCCATGATCCTGGTTGTCCACGTCACCGCTGGGCTTCTTTTTTGCTTGGGGAGAAAAGAGCTGTGTTAATGTCGTCTCGAGTCTGATGTCTGTCTGTTCGTCTTTCTCAAGAGCTAGGTACCTAGATACTTTCCCCTCTCCCATTCTTGCAAAACAGGATCAGTTTACGTCTTCCTCCTGAGTTATTATTGTGGAACATTTATCACCTGGCGAGCCTGGCTGGCGTTTGAAGTTCATGAGGCCGGCAGATAAATTAGCACAAACGTGGAAAAGGGTGTGTTCTAGCCCGGTCCATTTCCCGCGCCGCAATATCGACGACAGCTCGTTTGCTGCATGGCATCCACTTGCGCGACAGGGTTTAAATAACCCTGCAAGAACTTTCTTGGTTAGTAGTACACACGCACGCCACTGACGCCACGACGCTGGGGAGATTCAAGCGGTGGTCTATACCAAGTAGTAGATGAAGTCTGAGTTGAGTAGCACGTAACCGGTATTTATGCGGGTTCGGTTGACTATCACGCATTGATGTAAATTCGTGACTATCATAACCAATGGGGTTTACAGGTCTCGACGCCTCAGGTGAGCCAGTGGTTTGTTTCGGCCGCAACGCCAGCTGCCATCTGTTGTCTTTATGCCCCGTTTTTGTCCAGTTTTTATCTCGTTGAGGTTGGGTTAAAACTGGTACAAACTTTATTACTTCGAGGTTAATTTGGAATGACAGTAACCTTGAGAATCCACCGTACCTGATTTGACGATAAAAGCTTATTTGAATTGATTTATCTCCAAGTTCCGATTTAGAGACGAGGTTAATTACCCACCCAATATGAAAAGAACAACAAAATATCTTCAAGCTTTGAACCTTTTCAAGGCGTTATTTCCATGGAAATCCCAAGTATAGTGTCTTGCCTCGCCAGGAATGAGCTAGGTGTCACTTCCTTCCAGTTTTATTACCCATCCCATTTAAGTCCACCTTTCCACCTTCCGTCTTTCAGGTGTCTTTTGATCATAAAACCCTAACCCAATATCTCACAGATTTGTGGAGCGCCCTCGGATCGGTCTCAGCCCTGTCAACGAGCCATACTAACCCCGCAATCCCACCTTGTGTGAGTGGATTATTCGGACAACTTTTTGACGTCCTCGATGCATTTGGAGCTTTGAGTCATACAACAAACTAGCTTTTCCTGCATCAGCTATTCGCAGTCGCAGCATTGTGCGCCCAACGCTCGTTTCGCACCTCGTCTCAATTCGGCCAGACCTCTTCACTCATTCACTCATTCACTCATTCAACCACTCGAACACATCTATCGTCCTATTCAATGTCGGGCAAGGGTGCCAAAGGCGTGGGGGCTGCAGCCGGCAAGGCCAAGAAGGCGGGCAAATATGGCGCTGTCGATGAGAAGAGAGAAGATGTTCTTCAGGCCGTCGTAAGTGTCGCCTGCGATATTGGGGCCTTTGTCTACGAGGAGCCGTAACTCATACAGGCCTTGGCTCGCAGATTCTCGCCGACTCGTTCCAGGACAGGTTCAAGCCTTTCACCCTCGAGACGCCAAGAGTGAGTCTCCCAAACCCGCGATGCGCCCATCGTGCCCTGGCTGACGCCCACGGCAGTGCCTCCTCCCCATCGTCAACATCCCCGCTATCGAGTACACCTTGGAGTTTCTGGCCTCCAATGGCGTTCAGGAGGTCTTCATTTATTGTGGCGCGCATTCCGACACCATCGAGAAGTTCATCCAGGACTCCCCACGATGGAGCCCCGGCAGCTTCATCTCGCCGTTCTCGTCCCTCGACTTCATTCGCGTCTCTGACGCAACCTCAGTCGGCGACTTCTTGCGAGACTTGGACACGCGCGGTCTGATTGGGGGCGACTTTATCCTTACTCACGGCGACCTGGTCGCAAATCTCCAGCTGGACGACGCGCTGGCAAAGCACCGCGCCCGACGGGAAGCAAACCGAGACGCTTGCATGACAATGGTTCTGCGTCCAGTAGCAGAGGGCCACCGCGCATTAGAAGCAAGGGTGGTGACGCCAGTATTTGTTGTGGAACCCTCGACCGGCCGGTGTTTACATTACGAAGAGATGCATCCTCTGCAAAGCGACCACTATATGATCCTAGACCCCGCGATATTTAAGCATCCCGAATTCGAACTCCGGAGTGACCTTATTGACTGCGGTATTGATATTTGCACGCCCGAGGTGTTGGCGTTGTGGTCCGAAAGCTTCGACTACGAGTTGCCCCGAAAGAACTTCCTCCACGGCGTGCTCAAGGATTGGGAGCTGAACGGCAAGCTTATTTACACCGAAATTTTGGAGGAAGGCTACGCGGCACGCGCCAGCAATCTCCCCATGTACGACTGCATCAGCAAGGACATTCTCGAGCGATGGACCTTCCCATACGTACCCGACAGCAACTTGCTACATGACCAGTCCTACAAAAGAGGCAAGGAGGGATCTTGCATAGAGGATGGCGTCTCCATTGCAAGAGAAAGCAGAGTCACTAAATCAGTGGTTGGGAGAAATACCAAAGTCAAAGCGGGGACCAAGATTTCCAGAAGCGTCATTGGCAGGAGGTGCAAGATTGGAAAGAACGTGAGGATCGAGAACAGCTACATCTGGGACGACGCCATCATTGGGGATGACTCAGTGGTGACCCGCTCCATTCTAGCAAATTATGTGGTTGTCAGAAAACATTGCCATATTCCAGACGGGTCTCTTCTTTCTTACGGAGTTCATATCGGGGACAAGCAGCAGCTGCCGCTAAGCCGCCCACCACCGAGAGTCTCCCTCCTCACGCAAGACCGGCACCCCCTCGAGACCGACGTCTCGGTCGTTGGGAAAGATGGCAAGGGGGCGCTATATCAGGAACGCGCCGACGACTACGACGAAGACGAGGGAGATGCTGAGGACATAGATCCTGCTGTGCTCCAAAACTCGCTCATCTACTCGCTTGCGCATCTCAATCTTTCTTCAGAATCCATATCAACACTAGCAACCGAAGATGACTACGATAATGATAATCTCTCACAAGCTGGGTCACTCCGAGCTGACAGCCTCATGTCCCGAGGCCGGCTCTCGTCGTTTGCCTCCGACGACTCGGCTGCTGCCGCGTCCAAATCGGACGTCTTTCATAGCGATGCAGTTCACGGGCTTCTGGATGCGCTGCGTGCAGAAGATAGCGAGGACTTTGATTCTGCTAAGCTCGAGTTTATGGGCCTTAGGTTGGCAAACAACGCGTCAGACAGCTCCATGCGCCGCGCCATTTCTGTAGCTTTTGTCAGGCGTGCTTCAGAGCTTCTCACTCCCGAGAACGGCGGACTCGAGCCCACCAAAGCTGCCGAGGAAGCGTTTACCTCCAAGCGCGGCGCCGTCAAGTTCATCAAGGAAGTCGGCGTCGGAGGCGAGGGGGTCGCTCAGCAGGCCGAATTCGCCTTGGCCGTGCAAAAGGCCTTACTCGGCGTCAGGCAGCTCGAAACGACGCGTGCCGGCGTTCTGCTGGCCGCCATGCTGCAGCAACTGTATAGCCTCGATATCCTGGAAGAGGAAGGGATTCTCGCTTGGTGGGGCGATAAGAGGGCCTCGGAGAGTGAGAATATGACCAAGACCAAGGAGAAGTGCCGCGTCTTGGTGGAGTGGTTGGAAAATGCGGACGAAGAGGAGAGTGATGAGGAAGATGAAGATAGCGATTGATAGAAGTGATATGTCATTGCTAGTATATGCATGTTACATAGCGTACCGAATTCGATGGGACGAGAACTTAGGAAAACTCATGTATGTACATACAATACCTGTTTTAGGTATCCAAAGGCCAAAATGGTAGTTCGAGTACACATGAGAATGGAATATTCATTGCCCCATGCTTATTTTTCCACGAATGACGTTTGGTGCAACTCGCTTTTCAAAGTTTTCAGTACATTTATTAGCTAGCCTGTGTTTAATTGACATGATCGACTCGTTTCGACTTCTCCTTGTGTGGTGACATTTCACCTCTTAGTCTGGCTTTTCTTCCCTCTCCATGCTTGAATAGCAAAATGACAAATGGATAGCCGACTAGATGGATAGAAATTGTCGTCCAATACCGATGTGATCTATTTATGTTAATAAAAAGGCAAAAATGGCTTCGGATTACCTCCTACGTTTCCCATGTGTTAGTAGACTCGTTTGAGTATCAGTAGGTGATGTTTGATATTTATTCCTGGAACCCGCCCTCACATTTGAGGAAAATGAATATAGCTCAAGACGAGCCTGCGTTTACCCCAGTCGTTTGTAGCTTAGCTCCTTCGAGAAGCCATGCCCGGAAAGTGAGAGGGCGGGGGGAGGGGTTGCATGAGACAGATTGTGTGAGTGAGGAGTGTGAGAGAGAGAGGGCTGGAAACTGTGAATGTGCAATACCCATCCAATATTTAGCTGAGATGACACTTGTGTACGTAGGTACGCTGACATTCACTTGTTCTATTATCGATGCCCCAATCTATGTGTATATGCTTAGACGTCCAGCCTGCCTAGCCCTATGTATCACGACCTATTGATTGCGGCAAACCCCTTGATTGGGCCGTTCTGCCAATGATCCTAAGACTTCGGTGATGCCTACTTACCAGCCCAATAACAAAAACCGCGCCTTGCTCCCTAGCGAACACCGAGATATAACAACCCTCAGAATAAGAGCCAATGTTTCTTCCACTCCGCCTGGATGGGTATTGATGGCGGTAGGAAACACCAGACAGAAACCCTGCCACTCCAATTAACCATTATGTCCTTCCTGCCCCGCCCTACCAGCAACCTGCCTAATCCATGATCTCACCACCCTGACAGGCCGAAAAGCCGCCGCCGCCCGCCAGGAGCCAGTCGCCCTGTTCGTTGCTTGAGCGTAACAGCCAGTCTCTAACCCTGGTTTGATTCCGCGGCGCCCTTCCTTATAATCATATCAAATGACAAATAATTATGTAATGTGGTATCATATCGTTTATGAATGATGATAATAATGATTGTGTCATGGGAGACTCATTTCGTGATGATGACAGAAAAGCCGTCGACCCAGGGACCGCAAGATCCCGTCACGCCGCAGATGTTGTAACCTCTCGGCGGTATTAGTGCATGACTAGGCACAGCGGGTTAGTAGGGTAATTCGTGAGACGAGTTGAAGCTTCAACATGAAAACCTACGCAGAACCACCGTGTGCGTTCCCAAAGATGGGCGATTTCCTGCCCAAGCTGGTCAAGACTTGAATGGCGTCGATCCAGAAGCCCGACCTGACAATAAATCCAGTAATGTACTCGCCGCGACGTATATCTAGACATGGCAAGATTAGTCATTGGAGCCAAAATTGACAAGGAAACTAGGTGTTCCTTCTTACCCAGGTCAAAAGTGTCGCCTCCCTCTTTACCGCCTTGCTTGCCAAAGAGTTGCCGTGAATCGTCGTCGTACACAAACTCCAAGCCATCAAGAGCAAAACCGTGGTAGAAAATGATACGGGACAAGACCCGACCTTGACGTAAAGCGCTCATGAATACAAGTTCGTGGGGCTCGCTGCCTTCCATCTGCGATAGCCCCAACTTCTTTCCGCGAAATGCCATCTTCCCCAGGCCGGGAACGGAGCTGGGAAGTTTAAGAGACGACTCCTTGGAGGTCAGCTTCGCGAAGTCATCGATATTCAGCTCGCCGCCTCCATGTGATTTGATGGATATCTTCAGAACACCCTTCCGCTTGTCCTCCCGCAGCCGATTTCGAAGTTCCTGCTCGCTCAGCGAGACCTGTCGCTGGCTCGACCCGTTCTCAATGGGGTACTCGATCCAATTGTGGCATACGTCGTCGCCAACACCAAATATTTCCAGAAATGCAATGCCTGTTGCGGCTGTCACCATGACGTTTCCTCCTTCCACCGGCCACGCTTGAATACTGTCGTCAGAGTTCAGCACGGGATCATTCGGCAGTCGGAAGCAGGGATGGCTTCGGAATCGTAGGCAGTCAAGTCGGTGCCAGGCACACTCGTCTTCTAGGAGGACCGGGCCGCCCTTGGACCGTGTCCGGGTCGAGTAAGGTTCTCTGGCGAGGAATGTTCGGTTCAATGTGACGTAGTCCCTCAACATCACCCCGCTCTCCTGGTGCGGCAAGCCAAAGAGGTGTCCAGTCTCATGTAGATGAGCTCCGATGCCAAGGTTGGCGGCTTCCCACGAACTGCCCGCCTCGTTACAATCGTTGCTCACAAAATTGGTATCCGTTGGCGTGCAGTCGCCGAAGGCTGGTACGACCTCCTCGAAGCTTGTCGGGTAGCTCTGGAGGCAGTGTGAGCCAAATATGCCGAGCTGCAGGTCGCCAACTCCGCCTCCCAACGCAGCATGTGCGGTAATGATTTTCGCGTCTGTGTCCCAATGGGAATCCAAGATCAATACCGACACGTACTGCTTCTGTCCAGGTAGCGGCTTGAAGTAATCCTTTACCGCATCGGCAGCAATTCCGAAGAGAGCTCCCTTATCTGTGGCATCTGGGTTCTGCTGCGCATGGTTCAAGTCCCGGAGCTCAGCCAGCGTCTTCTCGGTACGGATGATGTGGATTCGCGCCTCGGACCGCATGGTACCGCACTCCCTGTCCCTCAGGTTTGCGGTACCCACAGTCCATTCCTCTTCAAACCTAAACACGCGGCGTCCCAGTTTGTTTCGCCACATCTGCTCGGCGGTGAACGCTTGCCACAAATAAGCGGCCATCCGGAACTTTCGAATCGCCGTGTCCAGCCCATTGCCTTCTCGCTCAACACGCGCCGGGACCGCATCAAATGTGCCTGGGGAGTCCTTCGCCAGCAGGATCGCCAGCTGTAGCGGGGGTGCGTTCATCGGAGGAAGCATGTGCACCGTTAGATAGGAGGCGTGTATAGGGTTGGAGGATCCGCTATTCGCAAGCTTGGGACTCGCAAAGTCAAATCGCAAGCGGTTGGCACCGGGAAGCATGTACACCAAAGCCTTAAAGTGCGAGTCGGATACAGGCCAAGAGGTTGGAGGGAAGTTGTCGTCGAGTCGACTGACGGTCAGAGTGCCATCGAGTGACTGCTGGGACGGGTCGGCAACTGTTCCATTTACGAGCAAGACTTTTTGGTAGACCTGCTTCGTGTTAGTCCTTGAAAATCCCAGCGGTCCATACGAGTATGGAGCTTCGAGTAGTCGTATGCCATTGGGAACCACTCACCCATGAGTTCTCCGATACATTGGTTATCTGGGGAGAGAACTGGGACACCGGCAAGCTCGGCACCCTTCCAACTGGCGTTGGAGATCCGAGGCCTGCCATGCCGGAGACACTGTATCGATTGGTGGCAGCATTCGAATACGGTTGGGGAGCTGGCCGCGGGGTTGCCCCGGCAAACGGAGACTGTGGATTTTCCTTCAATTGCAAGTGCAGAGCTGGATCTGACTGCAGGCCGATTGACGGAGGCGTTAAGGAGCCGACTGTGGGCGTGGTGCCGGCACTGGCATCGCTCGAAGTGTCTGTCGAGCGTTCTGTCCTGAAGCTGGCTCTCGATCTCCTCCGCAATTCCCTAAACTTGAGGAAGGACGGGGCCATGACGAAGGTTCGCGATAGCCTTTTGAGTTCCTGGTGTTGCCAGTCACCTTGTTACCACGTCAAAAAGCCAATTGAGCGGAATGTTGAGAGCCTGGAGTTGGACAGCCCAAAGAGGCGGGTTCGCTTTGTCTGACTTGCAAAGTACCGTACAGGTGGTATGTATGTGTAGGTTATGTACGAAGCTTCAAAGAACTGCTTGGTCAGGTCCAACGGCCAGATCCAGAGCGGCGGGAGGTGGCGTGTGTGGCGGGGCCGTTTGGCTGTGTTGCGAGAAAGCAGCAGGGTGGTTCAGGTGCTTATTATTTCCTGACTGAATCGAGAGCAAATCCGAGTTGCGAACTTCCTGCGATGGATGCATCCAACCGCGCAGTTTGTGTTCTTGGACTAACGAACGAGTGCGGCAGCTGGTTGAATGACGTATCTCCGTTTCGAATCAATTGTTGCCAATTGATTGGGTAGGAGATTGGGCGAAGCCGAGAGCTGCCTTGGACACACCCAGATCGAGCTGCCCCTGCCCCTGCCTGGCTGTGAATTATTTCACAGTTCCACAAGCCAGACGTAAGCCACCCAGCAATCGAAGAAGGATCCTGGGTCGCTTCGCAGGTTCGCAAGTTCACAGCGGAAAGGGAGGAAACTCGAGAGAAACCCACCAGCGAAGTGACAGCCAGAGAGATCTCTTGGCAAATGAGCTCGGAGCCTCAAAGGTCAGATCGGCCGCATGAGTTTGGTGTGTCCGAACAGGGACCGGAATCTGGGAACTTGGAAGGAGAAAACAAGGCAGGATCCCGGGATTGACTGCCTCCTGCTATTCAGAACCCCGCCCGCACGAGTAAGCAAGCGACAAGCGAATGAAGAAAAAAAAGGGAAGATTTCTCGACAAACAGAAGGCGCAGAGAAGAAAGTCAGCCCGAGTGAATTTTTTTTCTAAAAAAAAAAAGAAGAAAAAAAAAGAGAGAGAATAAGGTAAGTAGGAATATACGCCGTGTAGCGAGGCAGTCCTAAAAGAGGAAGGGGTAAAGCAATAATCTGCACTAAATTCACACACACTCACTCACTCGCTCACCTCCTGATTTCGAGAGAAACGGGCTTCTCTCAAGATGGCATCATCCCCCTAGCAATTGCTGCCACTTGGCCCCCTTCGGTATAATCGGGTTTCTCACGGAGACGGTAGCCATATAATCTCTCCGTGCCCATTACACGACCTCGAAGAACGGGCGGGGGAGAGCAGATGCGTCCGTATCTCGCAAAATACGAGCTGTGCGCTGTCACTCGCTCACCTCCCTTTCGGGAGATAGCTGAGTCTAGTGTCAAGAGCTCATGATTGTTCTTGCCAGACAGCTCGAGTCCTCGCTCGCCACGAGTGAAGCTGTTTGACAACTTTGGCGTGGGCATCTGAGACAGATAGATATCTACCGTCCCACCAATTGACCCAGATTCCAGTTTGGAATCATGGCGTGCAGCAGCGTGATGCGCATCGCCAAGCCATAACTTGGTGGGTTCTTCTGAAGGCGTTCGTTTATCTTTATCTTTCCTTAATCTTGCCGGGGTCCTGTTCCTGTCATCACGCAGGCCTTGGCCAGGTAATCTGTATTCAGCCCACCCGCCTTCACTGAGCAACCACTCTCTCTCTTCTGCTCGGCTGTGGGGAAATTTGCCCCCCCATGGCAGGACGAGCCGCAATTGAAGGGGGTTATTGGGCGGGATATATAATGTTGTCGAAATCCGGGATAAGAGTTGGAACCCAAATGGCTCACCTTCTTTTGTGTTGGGAGACTTTTTTGCCCGCTGGCCTAGTGGCCTGTACCATGCCATGTCTGTTGGTCCGTCCCAGGAGGCGGATTGACCAGGTGCTATTGTTCACTTTGGACTAGTTGACGGAAGAGAGGGAAGGTGCATCTGGAGCCCCCTGGAGACGGGTGTAAGTCGGATGGTACTGGAGGCCGCGACTCCAACTCGGTTGGACGACTTGAGCTTTTTTTATTTTTAACATTCAGGTTCTAGGGTAAAATAATCATCTCGAAGAAGAACAAGAGGCAAATAAGAAGGTCAAGTTTGTGCTTTAGGTTCAGGTCCGTTGCCCCAGGCTGCCAATTCAAAATTTCCGCTCATCAGTCACTCTTTCCGGGCTCGTGTGGTTTAAGTGCAGGGCCACTCCATCGCTCCACCTCTGTGCAGGCTCGAATGCGGACGACCTGGGAAGGCACGGGGTAAGATGGTAGCGGACAAAGTGGTGCTCGAACCCCTGTAAATCTCTGCAATTCGCTAGGCAGCTTGAGCTCTGTGCCGTGCTGTAGTATAGGAGGGAGGAGGCCAGTGCCCACCCAGGCTGCCTGTGTTAATCTGCCGGTTTCCACAGGAATGGATGGGAGTGTGTGAATTTGCTCCAGCCCTCCCTTCAAGCTCCGTCCCTTCAAGCTCCGTCCCTTCAACGCAGTCTCGACTTCTGCTCACCTTCTCTCCACCTTCTCCCGATGCGCCAGTGTCTGCTTAATCTCGAATTCACATGCAGCCCTATGCCTGAGGATCTCCTGGCAGCGCATGTTGTACTTGGTCGGCAGTAGGCAGCAGTCTTTCACTCCGCTTTTCACCGTCGTCAGACGGCCCCTCGGTCACAGAACACCAACCGTAGCGCATAGGCGCCAGCCCTCCCTTGGACCTAGACCTGCAATTTCTAGTCTGAAGTCCCACCTCACCCGCAACCCACCCGATCACATTTCCAGCGTCATCAACTTGTTGCATGCGACTCCCATGCTCAAGCCAAAAAATATGTCGTCGCCTATGAAGCAGCACCCTGAGGCGGTGGCCGACAAGGTGCTGAAGAGGATAGAAATCAGCAAGGTATGTCAAGCTTTCCTCGGCCTCCTGCGGTGAGAGAGCAATGTACTAAAGGGAGATACTCGCAACTAGATGGCTAGGCAGCTGCAGAACCGTCTCGCGCTGGCGCAGTTCAAGACGAAACATGGCTGGGAAGACGAGACCCTGGACACTCTCGAGCCTAGATTTGAGAATGAAATACGGCGCAACCGAATGCCGGACGGCGACGTCTTGTCGGACTCGTCCTCGAGCGCTTCCGACCTGCCATATCCCACCAGAACCCTGATGAGTTCACCTCTCAAGGCTCCATTCTTTTCAGATGCAATTGGTTCCAGCAACGGCAGTACAGGCCACCGGAAACGCACATATCTGGCCTCGTTCGACCATCCTACGACGAGCCCGAGCAAACGGTTCCGCCACTCCCCCACGGCTCACAGGTCCTTTACAACTGGGCATACTTCCTGGAAGGATCACCATCAGCTGGCGCAGTCGTCACCCATTAAGCCTCGCCGGCAGCAACATTTCACTACGTCCACGGGTCCCGATGTGTCTTTTTTCGCTGGTTCGGGGAAGATGAGCGAGGCCCTGGCCCCACCCAACTATGTCGTCAACTCAGACGATGAGGATGATCTCCCTACCGCACGCAACTCCTTCCGCTCCAACCATGCCCGCATATCACCGCCGCGGACCCCGCCCATGCGCAACCGTGGCGGCCCGAGTAAACGGAACAGGGACAATAACAATGTCAATAACAACAAGGTAGCTGTGGGGTCAACGGCGACCGAAACCAAGTCGGGCGAGGAGGGAGCAGATCTTCTTCTCTATCTTGCAGCATCTCCCTCGCCGGCCAATCCCAGGAACAATAATAAAATGGAACCTCCCTCCACCCCGCCACCGAAAAACAGACTGGCCCTGCCATCGTCTATGATGACGACACCCGGAGGCGGCAACCCCTTCCCTAATACGCCAGGCATCGGCTTTGACTTTTCAGACTTTGTCCACATGACGCCCAGCCCCGCACAAAAGCCATGGAGGACACCTCTTATCGGAGGCAGCAAGACGCCGCTTACCGTGTCAAGGCGGCGGCTTACGTTTGACGTTGACGAACTCCCTTGACTTCTTTCGTCAAGTTTGTACGAGTATCGTAACATTCACATCTTATTACCACCACTCACCGCCCATCCTTGAGGTTTTGTTATTATCCTCCACTCTTTTTTTCGTGTTCTTTTCATCAAGCCTTTTCTTTGCTGTTTTTTATCATTTATGCCAGACTGGATAGGACGTTTCTCAATTCCGGTGGCACTCATGATCCCTCCACGTCAGCCCACCCGAGACCTCGCTCTCTGCCCTTTTCTTATTTTATTGATCAACCACGTTTGGCTTTTATAATTTCTTGTTACCGGATCTGGCTTGGGGCATTGGAGTTTACGGTGTTTCTGTCGCGTCACTCACGGTCATAAACCACTGGGTTTTTATGTCCGCTTTGGTTTGGCGTCTACTTGCTACAACCCGAGTTCGAGATAGGTGTCACTGCTGCCGCCCTTGGGGCTTTTACCAAGACCTTTGGCGACATACGTAGGTATACACTTCTCTTTCGGGACTATTGGGGGTAGCTTTGGTTGGATGGGGATTTCAGGAGCGACTTTATTTGCGGGTTTGTGACATAATTGCAATTGGCACTTTTTTACGAATCGTTGTCGATCAGTTGTACGTTTTAAGTGCGTCTGACAAAACCTGTATGATGATGGGACTAGGGAGGAAAACACACAGGTAAAAGCCTGATTAGTGGGCTTGATGCAATTGAGTTTGCTTGCGTCTAAAAAAATCAGAATTTTCTCAATTGTCGTTTCAGACTCGTTTTTCTGTCAGACCAGTGTGTAACAGGTGCAGCAAAGGAAGAAACGTGGTTCTGGTTAATGAGAGAGAAGGGGGACCCCGCCACGCGCGGCCGTGGCCGTGACCCGTGCGTACCGCGTGGGACGCGTTTTGGAAAACTTTTTGGCGACCGCGTTTCGCGTTACTAGCGCGGCGCTAGCTGGTGCAGCCAATCATGTTGCGATTGACTTATATGCAATTAAGATCCCTGTTGACATGTATGCATGTGTGAAGTGCCGCGACCACACTGGCTTGAAGCTGCGCAGCTGAACGTCAACCAGAGGCATGATTTTGTAAGCGCTGTGGGCTTCTCCTGACCTCACCTGACCGCCTTGGAGACTGGCGAATGAATTGATCTAATAAGAAAGCCGATTGGGTACACCCATATGATTATTCTAAATGGAGTTGAAGCTGGATAAAAGCTGTAGGGATAACGACCTAACATATACTCGGACGCGGAATTGCTCCCTTCAATGACTATCAGGTTTACTAATAAGATGATACTTTCTCGCTGTATACAGATCCGCAGCCAGATGACATGTTGCACACTCAACCTTCAATTACTCAACAACCGTAACCTGGAAATCATGTCCTTAATGTAACCAGCCCTGAGATCATATTAGGAGAGAGTGGGGCAGAAGTGGAAGTAGCTTTTAGGGAGGTGCGTGCTGCCCTGCCAACAGTGGATTGCACTGACTTCCACGCTCAAAATTGTCCCTCTTCCCACCAGACTAGGGTCCCTTTTCTAGTTATTATCGGACGAAAAGAGTGAACGTCGAATAGGGTCTGATACGATAACTTATTGCAACCCAATATCGGACGGTAGCAAACCCATGATCACTATGGGTTCCTATTTTTGAGATTGGAGGCCCCATTTCCGCTTCATCTGATGAGAACTTGGACATCAAATTAGTATTTTAGTAAAAGATAATTCTCACATTAGTTCTCTGATACTACCCCCAGAGCGCATTTCCTTCATTTTATCTCAGACTTTGCAAAGTTACCTCAACTTCTAGACCAATCCTTACTTCATATAAAACCCTTCCTCAACTCTCATCCAGTTATGATTGCCGAACGAGACTGCTCAGCAAAAAAACAAAACTTCTTCATAAAAACAGCAAATTAGTAGATGTCAATGACAGATAAGAGTTTGGTCTTCCCCTGCCTTGTCCTTACTCGGTACGTAGGTAGTGACGTGGCTGCACGCCGTGACACCGAGAAGCACTTCCTCTCGCAACAGCCAACCCAACCCCCATGTTGATACATACACCACTCAAAAATGATTTCAAGCGTCAGAGAAGACGGCGATGACTACCTAGGTACCTACTTACTCAAGGTTAAACCGAGCGAGTGAAATATCTCTCCCCTTTTGCCATCGTTCGTTAACAGGAACCCCAACCAGTATAAGCCAACCAACCTAACACAGCCGCCACCATGACCAGTAACGACAAATCGTATCTTCGAACTCAAGGAGATGCTTCGAAATGAGCATTCAGGTCAGAACTCAATTGATATACAGAAATCATTCATTTTAACCATTCAGCGAGTGTGGCTATCTACATGAATCCATAGATACATATCACATATAATCGTTCCTGCTTCCAGCTTCCTCCCCTATAGTATCGACGGGTATATGTCCCCATAACAGCAACACAGACATATCATATCATAATCTCCGCCATATCCCCTTCGACGTTTCTCCTTCCTATTTCCCCAGTTACAGAGAAAAAAGAGTACGTCCATTCGTCCCTCCGTCCCTAGCAGGTACTAGACAATAGGGTGATAACATCAGCCCCGTCGCTCGCTTCCCAGCCTCGGAAGTAGGGTAGTAGTCCAACACAACGAACTCACGACCACAGCCAAGCGGAAAGAAAGAAATTTCAAATTTCCCTGGCGCCAGACTCCAGGGCGCCCCCCTTTTGACCTAGATTGATATTCGCTCGACCAAAGCAAAGCAAACAGGGCGAAAAAGTAAAACGGCAGACAGACAATAGAACAACAAAAGCAAAGCAAAACGCCCGGCGCAATTGGACCCTCATACTTTTAAACCACAAGAAGAAAAGTATCAAATCGCCTTGCCGACGCTCTTCTGACTCCCACCGCTTTGCCTCTTTTCCCCATTCGCAGCAGCAGCCTCTCGCTCGAGCCGGTTCCGCCAGCCCTGGGTTGGCGACTGGCGGGGTTCAGGGCCGTCCCATCGGGAAGCCGCCGGACCAACGTCCGGTCCGGGATCGCTCCAGTCGCCCATGCTCACACCGCTCGAGTACTTTGAGCTGAAGCTCTCGGTGCGTGTGCGGGCACCTGCTGGGCGGCGTGGTTCCCCTGGTCCAGCCATGCGGCTGCTGCGTACCTCGCTGCCCGCCGTCCCAGCAGTGCTGCTGGTAATGCTGTTCTTGGCAGCGCGAGCACCCGCCAGCAGCTCTGGGCGTTCCAAGTCGAATGGGTCTGATCGGAACTTGTTGCGGTGGGTGGTAAAAGACCCGACAGATCCTACGCTATCGCGATTGTTATAGAGCGCACTGGGCTGCTGCGTCGTGTTACTGCTAACCGATTGGCCGCGCGACCGCCGCATATCGACAACGTAACTGCCGGGTTTGGCAGCTGCTGGGAGGTCCCGAATGGCGTTGGTATCGCTGAAGGGGTTGCTTGGCTGGTTGACCACCAGGGGTGCTGGTTGAGCTGACTGATGAGCCAGGGCGTTGGCGTCGCTGAAGGGATTGTCACCAGGCCCGCCAAAGTTGAGGTTGAGGCCGCCGAGGAAATGGTCTGCAGATCCTGCGCTACCGTTCTTGCGCGAGATGCTACCACGGCGCCGCTGGGCTTCTCGATCTAGCTCGCGGTCGTCCATGCTGAGGAGAGTCAGGAAGTCAGGCTGCGAGCCAAGCTTCGCCCTTTTCTCTGTCGCGCCGGCTGTAGTCGGCAGACCGATCTCCCTGCTGGTGTCGTTGCTACGCAGACGCCAGTTAAAGTTCATGTCGGCGGTCAACCGCGTCCACCAGTCCCTGAAGCGATCTTTGGTCGTCACCTGGGCCGAGTTTGCTCTGCTGTGCTGGCTGACCGGGTCCATGAACTGCGAGTTACCTCGGTCTAGGTTCACGGATGGCATGCTGGACTTGGTCATCCGGGTGCGGATCTTCTTCATGTTGTAGCCCAGAGCAGCCTTGAACTTCTCTCCCATAGGCGTTGGGCCTATGCTGCCACGGTTGATAACATAGGAACCCTTCTCGTCTCGGCCGAAACCCGGCCCCACGTCGAGTGGCGTCAGGAGGGTGCTCCTCCTCCTTCTAACAAGTTTTCGCCTCCACCACCAAACAATGAATGCCACAAGACTGATGGCCACAACGCCGCCGATGACGCCGCCGGCCACAGCTACCGTGGACTGGACCGCATTGCTGTTCGGGTTGGGAACCGCGCTTACGGCAGAGTTTGTTGACCGGCTACCTGTGGGCTGAGCTGCCCCGTTGGCGTCAGACGTAGCTTGTGCAGTTCCGATGATGGTAAAGAGTGGTGTTGCCGCGGCGGTATCGGATAAGACAGGTGCACCAGAAACATCTGAGAGAGCTGTTGCGGGTGAACTTGCTAATGGTTCTGCCGCTATGGCTGTTATGCTGTTATCAGCTTGACTGGTCCGTATTACAGACTTGGAGACTGTCGGCTGTGAAGATGTGGTTATGATTGATGAGGGGGCTGGGAGAACAGAACTAGCACTGGTTGTGGGAGGAAGTTCAGTGAGAGGGAGTTCAGCGGCAGGAGAAGGCGCCAGAACCTGTACAGGGGGCACGAATTCTGGCTTCTCAACCTGTGCTTCTTGCGGGGCGACTGGGACAAAACTAGGTGCTGTGCTTGTGGTGGTGATGGCCAGGACCAGGGAAGAGCTCGTCGTACTCGTTGAGCTTATAGAAGCAGTTTCTTGAAGCGCGGGATTCGCATCTGCGCTGCCGGCGGCCACGGCCACTATTGCGGTGGTTGCTGCTGGGGCGGCGATCGGAGTTGTCGTCGTCGTAGCCGGGGCGGGGATGCTCGTCGTCGTCGTCGTCGCCGCCGCTTGCTGGGCGGCACTGGCGGTGGCTGCTCTCGGCACTGCCGTACACCTCCTTCCATCCAATGTCGTCAAGAATGCTCCCGCAGGGAGACCGTTGTTTGACGCCATCTTGAAAGCCCTGCGCCTTCGAATCGTGTCGGCGATGCCAGTCGCTCCGGATCGAAGAGGGGAGAGGGGGGTGAGATTCACAATAGAAACACAAAAATAGGAACAGAAAGAAGTGAATATGCTCGGCCTCTAGGGCCAGCGGCTAAGTCATTGCAAGATCATGGACAACAATCTAGAAAGGAGAGGAAAGAAGAGAACCCCCCTAAGGACAGGAGGGAAACAACAGACAACGGCTAAACACGAAGCCAGAAACTCATGGTGATGCGGATGAATTGACGAGAATCAATGTAGAAGCGGGAAGAATGGAAGATCTGGGGGACATGGCTGATGGAAGAGGCCTGGCCGGGCAGGGCAGCACGGTGGACGGGACGGCCATGGCGATGGGTGTGTGGTCTCGATCAAGTCACGATGCGGGTCGAAAAGCTGGGGGAGTGACTTGGGCCTGGGTTCAAACAGTCCAACTCTGAGACCCTGGCACGGACAGCATGAAGGTTGGCAACGGTTTGATGGCCGGGAGCCGAGAGAAATAGAGCCGGGGGATTGGCCAGAAAGCATCATCGAAGCAGACGGACATCCATGAGGCTCTCCATCCGAGAGGGGCTCGAGAGTCGCTCTGAAAGCAGACCCCTGTTCTGTGACACTCTTGAGGCAGCACACATCCACGACTGCGGGGTATATACATCTTTCCCATTCATGGCCCAGTGAGGGTGACAGCCTCGATCCAGATCGAGATGTCATCTTCGGACGTCGAGTAGTGTTGATAGAGAATTGGCCTTCGCCGTATCAAGCAATATTGACACCAATGCAGCCACCGTGATGAAGCATGACTGGATTCAATAGAGATGGAATGAATGGAACTTGGTAAAATGTACTGCTGGTGCAAGAAAAGAGGGGGAGACTTGGATCTCGAATATAGTACTTCCAGAGTTGACTGTCTGTGCTTGTCTTTTTCTGAAACGAGGGGCTTGAGGGGTTCTCGTGGAACCGGCATTGGTCTGTTTGTTCCTTCCATCCCCAGGGGTCAGGTCCCCCATGTGGTGCCTGCATGACAACCAGGAAAGTCCGTGCAACTCTTCCCCTCCATCGGAAGGCACCAGACCAAAACAGCGCCGTCTCGAGTATGTAGATTCTCCACTGGCACGCCTCACAAAAATAGAAGAAGCTCGGATGACGAGCAGGTCGGCGACCGGTGGTCCATCTCCAAGTTTTCCACAGACGGACACTCGGGCCGCCCTGGTTCGGCGATCGCAGGCCCCAAGGCAGGCTATACCTATCGCCTTATCCAGCCTCTCGCTGTTTCTCTTTCGCGCACTTTGGCGAGCAAGCCTGACAGACAAAATAGAGTAAAACGGAGATTCAAAAGACCGGGATGTGCAAGTTTTGTGCATAGCTGGACTTGATATGTCGTTTGCTCCGTGCCAGATCTTCGGCACATCAAGCAAACCTAAACTCGTCCATGACAGCTCAGTTTCTGGGCCAGCGCCACCTTAGTCCATAGACTGTCAACCAAGTCTAGGTTCGTCTGAAAACATATTGCAGTCGCTCAGCCATTTGCTTCATCTTTTAGGTTCAACAGAAAGGAAACAGAAAAGACAGGTGATGCCAGCCAGGAATTGACGGTCCAACAAAGGAGTCTAATGCAAGCAAGCAGCCGGCTGGTATGGACAGCCTCAAAACAGGGCTAGCTGAGATTCGAATCGGTCAACTTCCCCAGGCGACTCCAGCCCAGCGCCTCTTGATTGCGCACGGCCCCTGGCGTTCATTCCAAGACAACGAATGCCACGGCACCGTTGGACTGGCTTTGGCCAAACCCCCCCCCCCCCCCGCTCACCTCACAACCTAACCCAGGAACGGGCCTAGGTGCTGAATGGTCTGCAGCCCGTTCTTGGCGAGGCGGTGTTGTGCTGGCAAAAGGTGCCTGCCCCAGTTCTGTCGATTGCTGATGACGAAGCGGGGTTTATCCTAGGTTTGTTCACCACGGTTCCATCCTCTCGGAGACTGAGCAGCTTGTGGCAAGGACGTGGAGTGGTGGAGAGGCTTCACCGTCATTGTCACTGCTCGCGGGATACTTTCAAAGTTGATGTGATCCTCGAATTGGCCTAGCGACTTGGCGATCTACCCCTTTGTCTTCTCGGAAGCTCTCCACATCAGCATCATCTTTCACCACCACCACCGCCACTACCACCACCAGCGCGGAAGGCGACGACGCAAAGTGAGGCTCGATCCGCACAAAGTTGTCTGAGATTGCATTGTTTGCCCCCTCCTATTTGTGGTTGACAACAATATACAATGTTCGGCAATCTTACGCACATAAGTAAGTCGGATATTCCGTTTCAATTGCTCCCGCGAGGCCCGAGTGACATTATGTTTGTCAAACTGGACTTTGACTTTGGTGCTCCGGTTTCTCCCCAATACCCGATGCTGGTGTGGTGGTAGCGGCAACGGCGGCGGCGGCAACCACGCTGTTTGTCGAATTGAGAGCGTACTCAACGGTGCCAATTGCCTGGTAATGCCGAGCTGTTTATGCAGCAGCGGATGCGTCTGGGTTTGCTCTTCCCGGCCTTCGTCCCTGTCTGATCGCCATAAGCGTCCAGCTGGGCCTGTGCTTTTGCTTCCGTCCCCTTTTTTGTCCGCGCCATCTTGATCGTTCTCTCTGTACATCATCTGATGAAAACTGTCTAGTACCCATGGGGCGAGGGCCGCAGGGGCCGCCCAGGGATATACCGCCGCCAACGCCCATCAACTTTCCCCGGTGCTACCCGCAGGCCCGTGACGATGACCCCTCCGTGCCGGCCGCAGACTCGGCCCGGCCCAAGGCCCAATCGCCAAGGCCCAGCCTCACATCCGTGTTACAAGGCATCCTCCGCCCGGCCGAGCTCACCGTCGCGCATCTCGAGGCGCTTGGAGTTCACATAATACCCGATTCGGCGCTTGCTGATCTCATCCCCGATCCCGCCCTCATCCCAGACTTCGATGGCTGGCAGGCCTTGTCTTCCGATGATGCCCACGCCACCAATGATAGCACGAGGAAACCCTTGAACACGGGCAATCTGTCTCCTGGTTGCCGGACCTACCTGGAGCGCAGGCATGAGCTTGAGACTTCCAATGAGACTGCCTACCGCGCTGTCCGCAGGATTCCTGCTCCGAAGGGGCAGACCCAGGCCCGGCTCGGGAATTCATACGAGTTCTTTCGTCATCTTGAACTATTCTCTACTTTTTGGGATGACACCTCAAAGCCACCCCTGCCGCCGGCGTCGGCGCCGGCACTGGACCAGGCGGATTTCGAGAGCGAGACGGCAGATGCCAAAAGTGACGCTGCCTCATCCAATCCGGATGGCAATGCCAACCCCGATTATACTTCTCCCGATTTCTTCTACCGCACTAGTAGCGGCCATCAGATGCCAGCCGAGTATCGTTCAAATATTCTCTCGGCCTTCTTGAAGCTGGTGGCATATGACTTTGGATGTAATGTCTCGGCTCCTCGCACCGAGCCGAGGCTATACATCACGTCCGCCCCGTCCTCCCCAGGCGCCAAATCAAACCAGCCGCGCAGCTCCTATTTCTCTTCGGGCTGCACCTTCGTCTTCCGAACCCCCATCACTCGAGAAGCCGCCCGCGCCGGCATCGTCGAAGGGCCGCTCGCCGCCGTGAGCGCCAGGCATACTACAGCGTTCCCTCCACTCCGTCGCGCACCCTCGGCACCGTCTTCTATGCCCTCGCCATCTGCTCCATCCGCAAATGCCTCCACCACAACGCCGCTGGCGGGAGCTACGGACCGGGACTCGTCACTAGATCTGGCGCGAGAGATAATTGCCGCGCTAATTACAGCACAGCACCGAGCACGGGAAGGCCGCACCGAGAAGCGGTTCGGCGAAGGGCAATGGTGGGCCACGAAGCCGCGGTGGGGCGGCGGCACGGGCGGACCCATCGGCCGCGAGGTGGAGATGCAATCCGGGGTTGATGAGACCATCGGCGACAAGGACTTACCACCACCGTCGCCACTACCTTCGACACAATCAATACAACTAATCCCTCCCTTCCCCTCTCCCTCACCGGGCAACGTCAGCATGGACTCTCTACGCCGGACGCGTTACCTCGCTGGCTTCAACAAAGCCAGCGGAAGCAGCAGTTCCAGCGGCAACAAATCCGCCAAGAGGCTCAAGAAATCTGGAAACCTGCCCATGTACGACAACTACCGCATGGTGCGCCCGCCATCAGCCGCCTGGGACAAGAAGACCAAGTACGTAGCCGTGGGCCGAGTGCCAGGCGTTGACTACGACGACATTTTTGTCATTAGCTCCCTGTTTCACCACATCAGCATCGTGCGCGTGCGCGTGCCGGACCGGCTGCTCGCCGTGCTTGACGGCGAAGTAGATTCCTTTACCGAGGAGGGCAAGAGGAGCTGGGGCCGCCTCGAGGTACGCAGGAGTCCGTGGTACGACTTTTTCAAGGTCGACGATCGCATCGCCGCCTGGCATACCCTGTGGGCTATGATGTCGTATCTGATGCGCGAGGAGAGTGCTCCTTCTGAAGAAGGACAGGAGAAGGGGGATGTTGAAATGGGGGATTTGTAAAGACTCTCAGACTCAGAAAGGAACCGAAACAGGGGGAATTAGAGGTAACCAGTGGTTCTTGTTCGGCTTGCTGGTTAGGTTTGAATGCATGGCATAACATGGCGTGGCGTGGCATGGCGTGGCGTGGCATGGCGTGGCAGGTATTTGAAGGGACGGATAGACAGAACAGGAATTATCGGAATTATCTCCAGGGATATATATGTAGATGGAAATACACTTGGCTACTACTGAGATAACTCTACCTAATCGGAATATGTCAATGATTCTTAAGTGAAAGTTTTTGTTCATCACTGCAAACATTATCAGTTGAAGGTTTTCATTGTCACAACAGTTTCATTGCACAACTGTGATTGGTCCATTGGTCGTGTCACTTTTACGATTATTATAGTAAGAATGGGAGTCACCAAAGCTAGGGTTTGGCACATTGGCCTTTCTGCGTATGTGTATCACCAAATGGGACTGGCCTTTTTGGAGTTTGTGCATTCATGAGCTAGTTCTACTATGCGAGTGGGTGTATCTTATACCACATAAATTATAGCACACCTACGAGGCGTCCCCTTGGTACCTTTACCAGGCTGTTGAGGATGAAAGAAAGAGTGAGCTGATAGGTAGGTAGATAAGCAGGCAACAAGCATTATGCTGTTGAATCCAGCTACCTATCGGCCCTTCTTCGCCGACGGGAACGTCAGTGCAGAATGGATGATGCGGCTTGGCTCGCTCAATGCATCCAATATGTAGTGTGTTGGACTATGGCTTGCAGTGCTTGAGTTCAGGGTGTGAGCGTGATAGTTCCGCAAAAAATAGAAGGGAAAAAATGTAGCTGCCTCGTAGTTGCAGCAGTAGTGGGTTGCAGCCCACTCCTACCTATATGTTTGGGTGCTATAGAATGAGGTCGTGTTCGTCGGCCGGATTCCGGAAGCCGGGGTGGCGGGATGAGACCTCACGGAGTAGTCCGCATAATCTAGCTCAACAACCCCCCCGGGGGAAAGAGAGAGCCACTGGAATTTTCCGTGAATAGATATCTGACCGCCAAACCACTGGATATCCGTTTTGCAGAGCTTCGATTTTGTGAATGCTCGAATGTCGGCTGAGACTTCGGGCATACATGCTGTGCTCTGGGAGGCCTTTCTTCTGTCTTTCCCCTGCTTCCCTTCCGCTCGTTTTAACACAAGACATTGCCAAGCTCATGACCAGATCTATATGTGCTGTGCCACGTCAGATCTAAAACAAGGAACACTTTCTCTCGTGTTAACCGGAACAAAACCCGATGAGCCCCCGAGCGAGTGCGTCCCGAGGATCTGGTAGGTTTCCCCAGGGGGGCCAGTTCCTCAGCCCTGGGTCGAAATGGTGGTGCATGTGCGTGAGTGAGCTAGAGCTAGTGTACACCCAGTAAGAACCGGAGTCCTGCCCGAGCTGGGGAATTCCGTGCTGGGGATGGAGACACTCGTCGCCGGCGACCTCCCTGCTAACTGAAATAGGAAAAGAATATGGGGGTGGTCCTTGCCAACGAAGCAAAAGATGTCCCAAGGAGGTGGGTGCTCCGAAGGGAATTTCAGTACAGAACTTGTGGAGCACAGCCCTCTGCTTGACGTGATGTACCTCTCTCTGCAGGAAGGCAAGACGTGGGGACATGGACAAGGGCCGCTGTCCCGTGCAGAAGGGGGCTTTCTTCGCAACATCTCACTCGTCCGGCCATGCTCTCGGGAGAAAACAAGGTTAAGGTGGTGGCCGTGGCGGCTGCCGGTAGGGCTGAAGTGTCTCATCCAGACTGCCGGATACAAGCGTGCGGCGATGCTGGTCGGTGTGGCCTCGATTGGTCCCAATTGGCCCCGGTGATTGGCCGACTTCCAGCGGACACGACGTGGGGAACGGAGCTGTGTTCGTCGGCCGTGACTTGGTGCTTCTTTGCACATGGCCCAAGGTCTGAGCTGGTGGAGACGAGAAAAGAGAGAGCTAGGGAGGACAAAGTCAATCTCAAAACGTCTTTCAAGGGTAAAGGAGATGAAGCCATAAGAAAAGCCACTGATTCAGGGAGAACCTCCCTACTCGGCGCATACTGCGAAACGCCAGACGCGATCATCACAACGCGACTGCCGCCGGTCACCGGTGTGGTAGCGGTTGTCTGTGTCCGTCTCTCTGCCTTGCAGTTGCAGTGCGAGTCGTTGTGTGTCCCAAGATTGACGACGTCCAAAGCTTAGCTGGACCCCCCTGCCAAGCGAGCCCCGTGGGCGCCTGCTATTGGTCAGCTAGCATCTTCAGCAGCGCCACATCCAAATCGCGGGACTCTGACGAATGGGACGGCGCCGCTCACGTCCGGGACCATGCCGTTTTGAGATCGATACATTGGGGAATATATCTCCACACTACCGGGCCGAACAAGAAGCACCTCCTCAGAGTTCAGGGTCGAGGACCAGTGGAGACTGGACACCACAGCTGCTGCATGTTTCCCAGTTTCGAAGCCGTTTTCTGCGGGCTCGCTGTCGGCGGTACTCTGCAGCACGCTCGTCGTTTTTAGCGGGAGGCAACCGTCTTCTCCACGCACATGATGTATGACGGGCACCTTTGCATGCATGAGGTTTATCGTGTGAGCGCGTTGTCGTCGACGGAAACGGGCTTGCCGGCAGTTGAAAGAGGCTCGGATCCGTCTGTGTTTGACTTTGTTGTGAGTGAGCCGCCGTCGTATCCGATATTCCGCAGCACCAGCGGAACAGATAGACGGATGAGGAGATGATATAATCGTCAAAGTGGCGAGAGGTTGTTATCATGATTATTTGCTTGGAAATTGGCATCGTGAGGTACGTCCGTAGGCCGGAAATTAGGACAGCTCGAATGCTCCTTGTTTCCGTCTTGATAGGCTGCGAGTCTGGGACAGGTTATCTTCTCTCAAGGCTGGGCAGCTGAATAATGCGCGGCCATCGGCAGCTTGATGGAGCTGGACAGCTCGGAAGGTGGAGACAAGGGCAGTCTGCAGCTGAACCGTTCGCCTCAAGACTCAGACGGACGGCTAGCGGACGCGATGTGACGGCACAAGTAATGACAGCAATATTCGTATAGCAATAATCGCTGCCGTACCTGCTACATGTTAGGGATCTTCAATATCTCAGGATTGGATTTCGGACACCAGACTCCGGAGGCATTGTGGTAGGAAAGGATAACAGATCCGATATCCATGCATGTTCCAAAGACGGCAATTGCCTCTTTGCTTTTTTTTTTGGGCGTTCCAGTGGCGCCCCTCAGTCGGGATCCGCAAATCACGCTCGCACCAAGTGTAGCTCGCCCCCGCCCAATCACGCCCCTCGCTGCCCGCAGATAGCTGGGCCCCGCCTGGCCCATTCGCTCCCCCCCCCCATCGACAACCCCAAGGGCCCAAAAGTCTCTCGACAACTACAGACACTACGCCCCAAACTGCTCAAGCACCTGTGTCTATCAATCGTCTGTCCCAGGACATCACAACAACGCAAAGACAACCCTGGTCTGTCGGGCCCTGGCAAGCCTCGTCCCCATTCCTGCATGTGAGCTGTTCCCTTTGCCTCCCTTTCTGCCCCCCTGAAGCTCCAGACCGAGTACTCCGTGCATCAACTGCTAGGCCACTCTTGACCGCTTCCCGGGTACGCGCTGGGTACTTGGGTGTCTTCACTTTTTTCAGTCTCGCTTCACCCTGCCGTATCCCGCACGACTGGTCCTCCCCTACGCGCTGTCTTTCCGCATTGGGGCTTGGAGCTGTGGTATTGCTGCGGCCCGTCTGTGAAGTTGACATCAACATCGAACCTCCACGTTCCCATCCCCATCCCGCAACCCAGCCCACGGTTCAACGCCCGCCACCTGCCCTGCCCGCCCAGGGCCCTCCGCGCCTCTTCGCCCTCCTCTCCAACGTCGGCAACTCCACCTCCGTGTGCCTATAAACACTGACACCGTCCAGACCTCTCAACAACAATTTCTCGATATCTCACCCCTCTTGAAGACGCTTCCCCCACCAAGAGAGAGGCCCACATCGGCCGCTCGACAAACACGCGGACCGATCCCGTTTCCTTTCTCTTGTTTTCTTCTTCTGTCACCCCCCGACAGCTTTTTACAATGTCTGGGTTTCCCGGCGGGGGCTATAATGCTGGAGGATATGGAGCTCCCCAGCCTCAACAGCAACAATACGCCGGCTACTATCCGTATGTTTGGCCTACCTCATGGGGAGCTTGACTCGGTTTAGATCTAACAACAATGTTCAAGTCCCCAACCACAATATAACGGCTACCAGCAGGCCGCTCCCGCTCCGGCACCTGGCTACGGATACCAACATCCTCCCCAGCAGCAGTATGCCTTCCAACAGGTCCGTGATCCGAGTGTTTGGCAATAGGTGGTTCCCAAGACTGATGTACTGCTAGCCCTTACCTGGGTACGCCCCTCATCCTGCCGCCCACCCCGCCGCCCATTCCCCGAACCCCGCGAACCCTTATGCCAGACCTGGTGAGTGTGTTGGCACCTCAGCAAAGTTTCCAATGTGCTGAGTGCAAATAGGCATGCCGCCCGTGAACTCAAACTCTTTTGTCCATGGCAACACTCACGCCCCGCCTCCGCCGCCCCAGGCCCCCCAGCATTTTGGATTTGGGGCACCCCAAGGGTACGCATTCCAGTATTCACAGTGTACTGGGCGGCGGAAAGCGCTCCTGATTGGCATCAACTATTTTGGTCAACGCGGCCAGCTTCGCGGGTGTATAAACGATGTCAGGAACATGTCGTCGTACCTCGTGGAGAACTTTGGCTATAAGCGCGAGGACATGGTCATTCTCACCGACGACCAGCAAAACCCCATGAGCCAGCCTACCAAGCAGAATATTCTACGGGCCATGCATTGGCTTGTCAAGGATGCCCGCCCTAACGACTCGCTCTTCTTCCACTATTCCGGTAAGTCTCAAGCTTCGGACTTATCTTGGCTTGGGAGCTAATTTTTGGCAGGTCACGGTGGCCAGACCAAGGATCTTGACGGGGATGAGGAAGACGGATTTGACGAGGTCATCTACCCGGTAGACTTTCGGCAAGTTGGTCATATCACTGATGACGAGATGCATCGTATTATGGTACGGCCACTGCAGTCTGGCGTACGCTTGACTGCCATCTTCGACTCATGCCATTCTGGGACTGCGCTCGATCTCCCTTACATCTATTCCACCCAAGGCATCCTCAAGGAGCCCAATCTCGCTAAGGAAGCCGGACAGGGCCTTCTTGGTGTCATTTCGGCCTATACTCAAGGCGATCTTGGCGGCGTTGCAAACAATATCATGGGCTTCTTCAAGAAAGCAACAGGCGGCGAAGACGCTCATGCCCGCGCCGTGGCCACCAAGACCTCACCTGCCGACGTTGTCATGCTTTCTGGCAGCAAGGACGATCAGACCTCGTTCGTATTCCCTTTTCCTTATATTATGATTACATGCCCGTGATATGATACCACTCTCTTTTGTCACATTTTCCCTTTTTGTTTGTTTGGTTTTTTTGTCCTCGCGTAGCGTTTGTTCTTGGCACACACGGTTTTGGGCAGCAGCGTTGTTTTGATGCACACAAAAAATACCCTCATCAAGGCCGGCTGGTCTGGTTGTGAGATAGGCCTCCTTGGCGTATCGGTGGTTTCATATTATGTGACGAATTTACAGGACTGGCACATGTGGAGCGCCATCCTATAATAGTTATTTGTATTTAGGCATACGGCCTTTAATGTACGCCCTAGAGCAAAGCGCAGCTGTATATCTGGCTGCAGCCTTGTATCTAGGGCCACGAGTCACGTTGGAACAACGATAAATCAGCAGTGCTGGCGGGCCGGGTTTCTTTATTTACTCCTCGCCCTTACCACAACGAAAAGACATAAGAATCACACTAACTTTACGCCTCTTAGTGCCGACGCAACTATTGCATCCCAAGCTACGGGCGCCATGTCGTGGGCCTTTATCACAGCTCTTAAGAAGAACCCCCAGCAGAGCTACGTCCAGCTGCTCAACAGTATTCGCGACGAGTTGCAGACCCGTTACACCCAGAAGCCGCAGCTTTCCTGTAGTCATCCTCTTGGTGAGGCTGCCTATCTTGTGACAACATTCAAAGCATGTCCGGACTGACTAACCAAACTCTCTTATATTTTGTGGGTTAAAACAGACACGAATTTGTTGTTTGTGATGTAAATATCAAATTTTTTCACTGTTATGATGTAAACCGAAGTGATAATCTTGGCAAGCAAAGATGTGGATTTGGTTTCTTGTTGATATTGATGGTATTGGAAAACATGATGCCTTGTATCCACGAAGACTAGGGTAGGGGGATGAGGTCATGATACCTTTTCTGTTATTGTTTTCTTGTTTCTAATGAGAAATCATCAAGCATGGAATGTAAAGGAAAGGATTTTCGCGCTCGTTGGAACAAATAAGATTGTTTTTTTTCTTTTTCGAAAAGGGATGATGGATGGATGGCTGGGTGGAAACTAATTGGTGGCAAAAATCAATTTATAACATGCAATTGTTCATTTCCATGTTGATGAAATTATACCCATCCACTTGGCGTTGCGTTGTTGGAGAGTAGGAGACGAAGAAAGGTCGAGGGCACGATGATTTTGGTTTCTCTCAAAGATTATTTACATGTGGGCGGATGTATGATTGATGAAGGGACACGGCGACGAGTGGATGAATGAATGACAAAACTGGTTACCTATGATTTACCAGCGAAGAAAGAATGTATTTTTAGGTATTCAACACTATGCCCACCTTGCCCCTGATACCAGGCATTCTCACTACCAACAATACCCCAAAGCAATGCAATTAGAAATAAAAGACTTCAATGTTGCCCAAACGATAATGCCTCCGTCTCCGTCTCGTCCGGCAACAAACAATCCGACCAAGGAAGCAAAAGCCATTCTGCGACTTAGTACAAGTAGTGTTATGTAAGTGGAAATAAAATAAACAGTGCCATGATACTCCCGCCGCTCCCTTTTCTGTGTGTGAACCTGAACCTGAACCTGAACCATGTCATTCATCCCCCGAATATCTCCTTCCCCCTTGCCATACCGTTCCGAACTTTGGCAAAACACAACTCCGGACCAATGGTTATGTACTTGTGTCTGCGACAAAACAAACGGCGCGTATTCGACTTCACCTCGCCAGCATGGCATGATGATCCATCCTCCCATCGAGTCGAACAATAAGCAATACCATTAACAACAGACATGATCACATCATTCCAACGACAACTGCTGCCCTTGTTGCCCTCCACCCGCACCGCCACTGAAAGACCGTGTCTTTTCCCCAATTTGCTTCCTCCACTCATCACGCATCTTCCTGATGCGCTCCTCGCGCTTCATATTCTCCACGGCGTCGGCGAGACGCTGGCGGACCTTGTCGTGCTTGGCCCACTCTCTGGCACTAATCTTCAAGCGGACAATAAAACGCACGGCGTGCATTACGCGGCGGAGGGCATTCTTCTTATTTTCATTATGTGGAAAAGAAGAAGAGGGCAACTTTTTCCTTGCAACGGGGCTGAGTTGGGATAGGGCAGTGCGTGAAGAGGACGAGGCGTTGAGGCTTGCCCGGATGCGGTTGATGATTGCAAGGTCGGCTTTGTTGCTTTACATTGGCAGATACGTTAGTTAGTTGCAAAAAGAGGAGAAAAGGAGAGGGGGACATACCATGCATCACGGATCTGAACCTCAAGAAGCAGATAGTGCTTCGCAAACGCAGCATCCTTCCGCAACTTTGCCTCGCGATCCCAGCACGCCTTGAGCCACTCCATTTGCATGACCATGCCGCGGATCTCCTTCTCGTGCCTGCGCTCGGCAGCCTCGGCGGCGCGGATGATGGCGTCGGTATCGATGTGCCCGTGGTTGAGACCTGGTTTGACCACCACTACACCGCTGCTCCCGCGGGGAACATGGGCCGGAGCCTTTTCGTTGGCGGCGGCTGCTTCGGCTACTGCCTTGTCTTTCTCGGCCTTCAGCACCTTGACGTCCTTTTGCAGTTTCTCCGCGCTGGCGCGGTATGCGGCTCTTTCGCTGCGGGCGCGGTCGAGCTTCTTGTGGAGGGCCATCTCGACGGCTATGAGCTCTTCCAGTGCCTCGCGCTGCTCACGCACCTCGCGGTCCAGTTTGTCGGCGGCCAGCTGCGACTCGCGCAGCATGTTGTGCAAGTCGCGGCGCTCCTCGAGGGTCATATCGCTCACGGTGCCGCTGTGGTTACTGTTGTTATTATTATTGTTTGTATGTTGCTCGCGTACAGCAGAGGCCAGGTCGTCGCGCTCTCGCCGGTACTTCTCCAGCTTGGCCTTGTATTTATTAAGAGACTGCTCATGCGCGGCAGCTGATTCCTCGGCAGCCATATGTGCGTCGTCGAGAGCCTGCTCTAACCCAAACTTTTGATCCTCGACCTCTTCCAGGCGGTTCTGGAGCTCTCGCGCAGTGGCAGCAGCTTTGTGCTCGGCCTCACGAAGCGACTTTTTCAAATCGTGTGCATTTTGGAGCGCCGAGGAGAGCTGATGCCGCAGCTCGGATATCTCGGTCTTCTGTGCGGAGCCTGAATGGGAGGAAGGAGACATCACCAGGCGATCCAGTGCCGCTTCATGGGCCTTGCGCTCCAAGTCTGCGACCTGCCGCTTTAGTGACTTGATGTCGTCTTTCTGGGTTGCTTCACGCTGGAGCATGTCAAGTTCTTTTTTCCTGGCGGCAGAGAGATCGCGGTGGAGCAGTGAGATCTCGCTGTTCCCTTCCGTCGCTTGGGTATTGGGGAATTGGGTTGTGGCAGCTAGCTGGGTTTCGTAGTCTTCAATACGTCGCTCTAGTTCGCGAATGTTTCGACGGGCAGTGACAAGTTCTTGGTGGTCAGTCGACTGCCGGAGCTTGGCTTGAAGTAGACGGATCTCTTGACTAAGGCGGTCCTCCTCGACGGTGGCCTTCTCGATTTCGTTCTCGAGAATCTTCTCGACTTCATCTCGCTCTTCAACCAGCGTTTTGTTGTCCTCCTTGAGCCTGCGAAGCTCGGCGTCTAGTTTTGTCTTGGCAGTTCGGAGGTCAATCCTTTCCTGGTCAAACCTGAATGTGTCGTTGTCATGCTCTTTCAGTCGCCGAAGCTCGGCTTCGAGCTCTTCACGCTCGGCCTTGGTTTCTGCCAGAGTAGCCCTGACAGAGCAAAGCTCAACATCGAGGTTGGAGTACCTGTCTTGCAACGCCTGCCGCTCCCTTGTGACCCTGGCAAGATTTTCCGTCGAGTCTGCAAGCTGGAACTTGAGGCGGGCAAAGTTCTCACTCGTCTGCTTGGCCGATTCCTGGGAGGCCGAGCCCGAGCTGCGAGCAGCATCCGCGATTGCTTGCAACGAGGCCAGTTGCGCCTTCAAACTATCGCACTGTTGTTGTGTCCGTTGCTGCTCGAGCCGGGCCTTCTCTGATTCTTCGTCGATAGTAGCCTGCAGAATCTCGACCTCGTCCTCGAGCGCTTCCACCTTTTCTCGTTGGACTTGGCAGTCCAGCTGGGATTGGCGCAGCTGGTCCCTAACCCCGGACAGGTCCCCCCGTAGCTCCTCCAGCATTGTTTGCCGCGAGTCCAGATTTTGCCGGAGATCATCGATCTGGCGGCTCAAGACAGCCTCTTCGCCTTTATGTCGCTCCATCTCGCTCTGGAGTGCTCCCTTCATCTGCATTTCCTTGTTAGACAGAGCACCCTCGGTGTCCCGTAACCGGTCAATCGTTCTCTGAAGACCGGCGGCACGTTCCTCAGCACGATCCCGCTCAGACTCGAGATTCTGGCGCTCCGTCTCCCATTTCTCGCTGTCATTATCGTAGAGGTTGTCTTTTTCGCGACACTCGGCCTGGAGATCCGATATTTCGTCGTTCAGGCAAGCTATCTCGTCCTTGTATTGGCTTCGAACATCGCACTCGATCTCCAGAGCATGCTCCCGTTCCCGGTCCAGACTTGCCTCCAAGTCTTTGACAGATCTCTCTAGGCCAGCAACTTCCCGTTGCAACGAGGTAGATTCACTTGTTAGAGCGTCGTGGCGGCTTTGCAGAAGCGCCTTCTCGTCATCCCGCAAGTTCAGATCGGCCTGTGCCTCCTCCAACTTTGTTGCTAAGGCCTGGCGATTGCGTTCTGAGGAGTCACGCTCTTGTTGCGCCCTTTTGAGCTGAGACTTTATGTCGTTGACTTCATAATGTTGGGATGTCTGTGCCTCCTCGAGTTTTTTTTCAGCAGCTAGCCTAATCTGCTCTGCTGAATCGCGCTCTTGTCGGGCTTCTTTCAGCTTGACCTTGATGTCGTTAACTTCCTGCTCGTGAGAGACGTGCTGCTCTTCAAGGGAGTTGCACTCCTCCCGAGTCTTTTCAAGTTCTGTCTGGAGGCGGGAAATCTTTTCCTCGACTTGCCGTGAGAGACCTTTGGTGACCATGGACTTGTCGGCCAGCTCCTCCTGCAGCTCCTCGAGATCCCCTTCTGCGCGGCCCTTCTCAGCGATTGCATCTTGAAGCTTTTCTTTCAGGTCGTTAACTTGTTGCTCTAGCCGCCGTACGTTGCCCTCCAGATCCTCTATCGTGTCCTTGGCTTCCTGGAAATGGTCGCTGGCTTGTGCCTTCTCCTCCAGCTCAACCACGCGCCGTTGCGTCTCCTTCAGCTTATCCTCGGCATTGTGGACCTTCTCCTTCAGCTCCTCCACCTCATCTTCGTGCTCGGTGATGATCCCATCCTTTCTTCGGATATCGCTTTCAAGGTCGCCGATTTCGTCCTGCAGTTTCTCTACCTTGTCCTGTTTGTCTTGTTCCTGCTCGACTTGGCGTTGCAGGTGTTCGATGTCCACCTCCTTTTCCTCGAGCATCTGTCGCAGCCGCTCCAGCTCCGCACGCTGGTCCTGGTCGGCATACTTCCGCTTGGCCTTCTCCTGTATTTCCAGAATCTGCAACCTATAGCTCTCGAGGTCCTTCTCGGCCGAAGTAAGATGTTTCTTATAGCGCTGCAGCTCGCGCTGCATCGTGACCTTATCGACCTTGAGTTCCGTGTTCTCCTTAAGAGCAGCGGCGCTGAATCCTGGCCCGGCCTTGCGCAGTGCCTCTTCCAAGAAGTGAATCTTTAGCTTTAGGCCAAAGTTCTCCTTTTCGATTTTGTCAATGACGTTCTCCTGCTCGCGCAGCGAGAGCTGGTTGCCGTCCTCGAGCGGGCCCTTGCCGTCGCCGCGCCGCCTCATGACCATGGGTGTCGACGCAATACTACTGTCGTCGGCGGCAGGCAGGGGCGTGTTCTCCATGTAGGATGAAGTGTTTCGGGAGGCGCCGTAAACGCTAGTCTCGCCAGCGGGCATGGGCGTCATGTCCTCGTCGATCTTGGCCAAGAAAGCCGGAGTCTGCTGCACCCCGTTCTCCTTGCCGGCCGGGCCTCGCCTTGCGCTGTTCCTCGTAGCTGACTTGAGCAGGGGCGTGAACTCTGCGCCGCTGAGGCCGGCAGGGAGGTTTCGTCGGTCGGTAAACGGCGCGCGGTTATTAGCCCGGGGTGTTCTCAAGGTCGGACGGCCGCCGTTGCGAAGTTGATGTAAAAGATTCGCGTCTTTGGACGGCGACTGGAAGGACAGCTCCTGTGACATGTCGAAATCGGGCTGGCGGTTCAGATATGTCGCGTCGCCGACGTTAGTTCGCGGCGTGTCGAGGCCGCCTATTCCTGGTTGCACCATGGTGGCGGCGCCGCTCGAGGGGCACGCGGGTGGGAGTTAAGATAGTAAACAATAACGTGTTTTCCTGGCGTGGTAGTAGTAGTAGTCCTTTTCTTCTTCATGGATGGGATAATACACGCGTAATGAAGTCGAGAGTCAATGATATGATGGCCTCAACACCATGAGCAGTGTGAGCACGAGAGTTGGTGGAGAAGTCGCGTCGTTTGCGGGCGAGCGAAGCTTCCTTCCAAATTCCGCGTTGTCGAGATTCCTTGCAAGCGTATGGTTTGTTTACTTAGAAGTAAGAAAATTGGCCAATCAGCACCTGCCAAGACAACGGGTAAGCTGCCGCAAGCCCCACCGTCCCGCCCCACCATGCAGACCTGCCTGCTCATAATCCGTTTCCCCGACACATCGGCTGGGATGTTTGGTGCGTGCGTCATAATGCGCTTTCCTGCCTTTTTTGCGGTCCGATAAATCGCAAAGATTTGGAAACCCAAACAACACATCAGACTCGCATTTCACCTTACATCGGGAATGGGTCCGATCTGGGTATGAATTTCGAATTTTAAGGCAACGAAAATTATGTAACCCTCCCTCAGAGCTCAACTAAAACAGCCCTCTTCTCCTAACAATACGAAACGCCAACGCCATGCCCCGTCAATCCAAGCTTGTGCAAGTAATACGAAGAATAGTCATATCTACAATGCCCATCGTTATCATGATCCCCCCTTCTAGACGCCAGGGCTGCCCAATCCAACCAGCCTCCTGCTGCCGCACTCGTTTCTGCCTGCTGCCAGATTATTATCCCAACGATTAAGACATTTCAAGTCGTGCGCCATTCGTAATCAATGGCTATCTTGGGTAATTAAATTACGATAATCGCCGTTGACCACCCGTTGCTCTTTAACTATCTCTGGGTGAAGTTAAGAAACGGTAGTCTGATCGGGAGAGGGCAACGGATCGCCCGACGCCAAGGATTCCCCTCCGCTTGTCGTGGTCCTGAGTTTCGCTCGCCTTCGTGGAGGAGGTAGCTTTGGTGGCTGCTTCTTCTGCGCACTTCCATGTACATGCAGCCGTGCGGCGTTTTGGGGAGATACCATGGGCACACCATGGCGATGCTTGGGTACCTCCGGGAGGGATTTCTGAGGTCGCAAAGTTTTTGCTTTTGGCACGATGGCAATGTTCTCCTTAGGCTCACTCTTGTCCCTGACCTCTGGCCCCAAGTCTGATTTGCGACTGGGTGTTTGGATTCCCGGTTTCTCTGAGACCTTTGCAACGACACTAACAGTACTACCGCTCCGCGACAGTGTAAGGCCCCCTAATGGACTTCTCGGGCTTGGAGTTTCCTCTGGTTCATCGTCGGCAAGCCATGGAGTCTTGGCAACTCGTTCAATCAAGCGAAGAGTTGTTGGCTCGGGGGGCATGAAGTGGACACTCCCAGAGCCGCGTAGAATGTCCAGGAGACTGAGGATCTGACCTCGTTTATAATGTGGCGCTTGACTTAACTGCGTATGCGCCAGCAGTGGGGCAAGGACTCTCAAGTACGTATGCCTCAGTACATTCATCTCGCTGGGCAAGTCGAGCAGATTGCGGATGATGACATCTAGAAGAACGCGCAGATCGTTTGTGTAAAAGTATTCGTAAGTGGCCGCTGTGGTAAACAGCAGATACAACAGCTTAAGAATAAGTAGCTGAAGTGCCGTCTCCGTCTCTCGATTCAGAAGTAGGATAATGTTCTCGCCAAAGGTCCGGAACGACGGGCCATGAACGCTGAGAATCTTTACCACCCTGTTGGTTAGTGTGGACGAAGGCGAGTCGGGATCGGCTGCTGCCGAAGTTGATGCCACCATGTATTGCTCGTTCAAGACCAGCTGTTCTCCCAGTCAGTTGCGTCCCTACACAAGGGAAAGTAACCACAGGACCGACATACCAAAACTCGGATCACTGGATAGTGGTATGGGTCGTTCACGTCGTCGGAAAGGGCCTCAATGAGCTCGAAGAGGTATGTAACGAAACTGTCGTCGACCTGCATGAGGTCCCCGGGGCGCAGGCGCTCGATGCGAGACATCTCGTACATCAGCTCCAAGAGGAGACGATGAAGGCGGCGGTCATGGTCTCCGCAGCCCTTGATGAGCTCAAGTAAACGGCCAAAGCAGCCTTCGCCAACCATACACCGGAATGTGGTCTCATCGGAGCGGCCATCGAGCAGCAGAAAGTTGGCGATGCCATGAAGCGGGCCGAACTCATCCTCCTGTAGCAGACTGTAGATGATTTGCGTGCGGACATATTCCTTGTTTCCGCAGAAGATGTGGCTGTCTAGGAGCCTTTGGGAGCAGTTGGCAATCTCGTCTTCGTCGTCGAGGTACTGGTCGCGCCCTCTCGCGACAAGATTGAGCCACGAACGCAAGGCATTGTCGAGCGCTTCGTAGGTTGCGCAAGGCGTAGATAGAATCTCGCTCAGAACTTCAAGATGACGGCAGTTAGCACCGTAATGCTCGTGCGGCGAGTGGGGGAAGTAAGGGGAATGGCGTAACGGGGGGGGGGGGGATTGCCTTGGCTCGATGGATGGAGAGAGAGGGACTGACTATTCCAGAATTGCTGTTCGTTTTCAACAGGCCAAGCGCCCTCAGAGTCGGCCATGTTCTCAAGCGAACAGCGCCAACGCGGGAGTCGGGGTAGCGGGCATCACGAGCGCAGACTTTGGCGCAGAGCTCGGCAGGCCTCTTCGTTGAAATTGCTTGGTGATTGCGATGCTGGGAAGTGGGATGGGACGGGAGGCTCCTCCTCAACCAGGAAGTTACACCCATGCAATTATAATGTGCATGTAGAGCAGAGTGCCCCAATTTTCGGCTTTGGCCTGCCGAGACGCTTACACTGTTTGGCCAAAGTTTCGCATGCACTTCCCCAGCCTTCTCTTCGGTGTTCACCTGATACCTAAATAAGGTACTGATCAGTACTGTGTAATTCACTCCATTGTTTGGTGGTGGGTGAGCTTGCATGATTGCCCCCTTTGTATGCTGTGAATCGCAACTAATTTCAGGACTTATTACATTTTTTATGTCCTAGTCATTCTAAAATGCTTGCCACTCGACACCCACCAACTTGCCTTGCTCGGATTCGTCTACAATACTTGTGCCCACACTAGCTCAAGCTCGACTCTTCTAAACGACGGATTGTGTTATTATGTTCTTATTACTAACATTAACGTTTATACTGTTGGAACAATCGAGTCGCGTGACCCAAACATGCTGCGAAGCACTGGATATCACTCATATCTAATAAACCAAGATAGCCTCCAGCAACCAAGTTCGGTATCCACTAACACCGATAAACGCCGCCCACCCCTGTCTATAATTTGTGTCCCACGGGTGCCTGAGGCCCGACCATGCTTTATATATATATATATATGCCGTTTATTCATTCCTCGTCGTACACCTTCGCCTTTGCTGCGTACTCCACGATGTTGCTGACGACCGAGTCGCTGATAGTGTCCCCTTTGCCAGCAGCTATCTTTAGGATAAACTCATTCAGATTCTGTCTCCCCAGGATGTCCACGTGGTCCGCCGTGTTCGGTCCTCCCCGGGGATTGAATCTTTCCGGCTCGTGGGGCATCTCGACAACGGTTATCTTGACATTTGCGGGGTTGTACCTCTTGATTTTCCAACCCCGGTTGCACATGTATCCCGTGCTCATCAAGTTGACCGTTCCGTCTCCCTCACCCATTATGACACCATGATCCACGCCTCCCTGAATCAAAGCTGTGTCAATGGTCATATTTAGAGTGGTGACCGTGCCCGGATCCGGGGATCGGTAGAAATAAGCCCGTTCTGTCGGCTTGCCTACGCCATAGAAGCAGTATATCTTGAGGCTGGGCGCAAGTGGGAGTCGCGTCTCCAGGGGGTTGATCCACTTTCTCGGGACGTCTTCGTTTGCCTCAACCTCTTTCGCCGTGTGGGCGACCCCTTGAGAATAGCTTCCTTTGATTTGGTCTCGATACCAGTCATCGGTCGTGTCGAGTAGATAGTCCATGGCCTCACCCACAGTGAAGTTCTGGTCGGGGGTAGTCCAGTTTTGGCCTAGCCGAAAATTCAGGAACGAGCCAAAGCTGTGTTCCTGTCCTGGTAGATCGTCTGGCGCCGAGTCAAGCTCGCCCCAAATGGCGCTTCCTCCAATGGGGAGCATTGATGACATACCCGGCATCGCGCGGAAGATTTCGGCGCGCTCCTCCTTACTAAGAAACTTCTCGAGTCCGTAAACAGCAAACGAGTTGAGCTGCGCAGTGTCCCGCATCTCCCCAGACAAAACGGCCGTAACATCCTTGACGGCGCCGAGCAAGCACCCGCTGATATTGATCCAAGCTTCGATATGTTTCTCCACCCAATCATCACCCCCTTTTCCACCCTTTTGTGAAGCAACCCAATGGAGGAAGTAAAATAAAACCTGGCCGCCCATGCTGTGAGAGGTGAGAACAACCTTTCTGTTTTGGAGGTGCACAGCCGTCTCAATATATGATTTTAGCCGCGTGAAATAGTGGTCCCGTATTTCGAGGTTTGGGTACGCCAGCCGCCAGTCGTACGCTGCTGTGTATGAATTGGTCGGGTCGTATCCCAACGATGCCAAGTTCTCGAGAATTTTGTTCCATATCCAGTACCCTGTGATGAAGAAATCGGTGGCGTCGAACCCTTGCGCCGCTCGCAGCTTGATGCCCGGGGGATCAAGCCCAGTCTGCTTATCCAGCATAATGTGCTTTTTCCAGATCTCCTTCTCCATAACAAGGGCCCTCATCATGCTCCAGCTGCCCCATAGCCGCTTTCGGAAGTATGGTCGAGAGATGTTCGAGGTTCCCCAGGATTCGAGACCGGTAGAGATCACCCCAGGGATCATTATCATGGGGTGGTACGCCGACAACCCCTCGGAGCGGACCTTGAGACCCACGGAAAAGGCGTCGGAGCTTTCGAGAAAGTCGCGCTCGCCATTCTGAGATTGGGTGACACAGAATTAGCGACCCGCAAACAGGCCACTGGTTTGGCGTTGCTTCCACTTACCACGAGCTCCCGCATGTCCTTCACTAACCCAGCTGGAAGAACCTCGAACAGACTGTCCATACTCAGCTCCCCAATATCCGGGAAGTCGATCAAGTCATTGCTTTTAGCGAAAAACCCAGCTGCTATGATTCCAAACAAACTGCCAAGGAAGAATATGAACGTGGTCTTGCGCTTCTTCGTCTTCGCTTTCGACCGATGGTGGACAACTTTGACTTTGTCGTCGTGGCCAACGGGACTTTCATCTCGGGGTGTTGGTGATTCAGACGGCGTGTCAACCTCCCCGTGAGCCGGCACTCGGCGGCGGAGATTGTTGGTGTTGGGCATGGTGGGCGCGGGGTCCGAACCGATGCCGTTCAGTGATGACGACAATGATGGCATTGGGGACAAAATACAAAGTTGCCAGGGACTTGCAGCGATTATCTGCAGGTCGAGCGCTGGCGCTCGCAGCTAAACTCACGAGTTAGCGATGCAAAATTGCTACCGTGCCATAGAGGTGGGTTTCGTGTGTTTCAGGTTTAAACAACAATGATGATGTTGGCGCAAAGGCTAGGTAAGATAAAACACCTACCTGTTGTTGACGGGTGTCCTTGGGATCCATCCCGAGTCGGCCAGTGCGCACACATGAATAGCCCGAAAAGCTGTCATGGACAGGGGTGGCTGGACTCACCTTAACCTGGAACAAGAATTGGGGGTGGGTGGGATGAGGGGCAAGCATCGGCAAACAACCCACAAGGGTGTCCTGGCTTGCATGTGATAGCTCCAAACAACCCTGAATGGTCAATTCCAGGCCACTTCTCCGCCCTGTCAGCCCGCATCTCGTCTCTTCTTCGTCGTCCTGTACCCAACCTTTTCGTCTTATTGTCCCCGCCGGCATCTGCAACCAACAACTATGACTTCATGATTTCACGGCCACGGACATTTCAAGCCTCCTGAACCGCCCCTTGTGACAGTCCGTCGAAAAGAACGAAATAGCCAACACCACCATGGACGCGACTCGTATGGCTGAGCTTCCAGGCGAGCTGCAGTACATCCAATACGAACACAAGTTGGAGGCTCAGTACCTGCCAGCCATCCGCGCTCTGATATCCAAGGATCTAAGCGAGCCGTACAGCATTTATGTCTACCGCTATTTCTTATATCAGTGGGGCCATCTGTGCTACATGGTGAGCTTGCTCACTCCCCAAACCAACTTCCCCGCAAGGTTGGCGCATGGCATGCTGACTGGTATTTCGTCGTCTTCGCCCTGCAGGCACTGGACCCCGTCGACTCATCTCTTATCGGCGTGATCATCTGCAAACTCGAGCCCCATGCCTCCCACTCGCCCCCGACACTCCGCGGCTACATCGCTATGCTCGCCGTCTCGTCTTCATACCGCGGGCACGGGGTGGCTACGGCGCTAGTCAAGAAGGCCATCGATGCCATGGCACAGCGCAACGCAGATGAGGTTGTCCTGGAGACGGAAGAAACAAACATACCAGCCATGCGACTATACGAGCGTCTGGGGTTTTTGCGGTCAAAGAAGCTTCATCGGTATTATCTGAATGGAAACAGCGCCTACCGGCTCGTCCTGCTTCTTAAGGCAATTGACCCAGACTCCGCTGCCGACCTTTCCCTAGACGACATCGACCACGCACCCAGTTAGGCCCAGGGGGTGTTGGAAGAAACCCGTCATTGGGAGGATAACAGCATGCTCGCGTCAGAGGGGCGGGCCAACTCTCCGACTGGAGAATACCATTGACAACTGGGCTGGTTCTCAAAATACCCCTCACTTCGTGGCTGCTCGGGAAATGCTCTTGTGAAGTGGCTTGGCATACATAAGTCAGGCTGTGGTCACATCAATGCCGAATTACACAGCTAGCACCTGTCCCCCCCCCCCCCCCCACCCCCCAGCCCACTCGGGTTGGATGTATATGTCAACGGCGGGCTCATGGAGTCGCGGGTTCCCGGTTCAGCTGGGAGAGGGATATGGACCACCTCACAGCTGAGCTACTTGGTATCAGCTCCGGATGGCATATTCTGGTGTCGTTGACTGCCAGAAGGGAACTGGTCATTCAAGGCCAAAGTGGTTATGAACACTGCTGTACATGTTCATTGATAGACGCCAACGCTAGGAATAGCATCGCACATAGATCGAAGTTTGGGTCTATTGTGACATGCCCTTGATGCCCTAGGGGAATCTTCATTTCATAGTACGAGATAACGCTCATATATCCTCACTTGAACCTAAACGCCCAACACTGCTACTTGCGACCTGAGAGGTTATTCTTGATATAGCTGAATACCTCATTGGATGAATACTAAGCGTCTTGTAAGCCCAGAATGATTTTGTCATAAGAGGGATCTTACTTACCATTGATGCCGGAATATTCCACTCGTTCCCCCCGTAAACCCCAATCTCGGTCCAGGCATCTGTGATCTTTGTCAGTAACACACTCTCATGAAGCAAAGGCGAGCGTAGACTTACCACATTTGTAGTATATCTGTTTGCCGCCGGCCCTGACAAGCTCCAACTCCCTCATTCGATTCAGGACACGAGCAATATCATTCTTATCCCTAAAGTCGTTGGTGTAGACGCAAATGAGCCGCTCCTTCTCCGCCTGAACCCGCGTCTCAACCTTGGCACCGATCCCGAGCTCGTTGTTTGCTGTCGCCCGCGCAACAGTGGCCCATACCTCGTTGACCCTTCCCGGCTCCGGGAACAGCATCCACTTGCCGCTTAGCACTTGGAACTCGGCAGCAAGGTCGCGAAGGTCCTGCACAGCCGCCTCACGCTCTATGGATATTGCTCGTTTTGCGGCAAAGGGTGTCTTCTTGCTCGCTTCAGTCATCTTGATGAACTCCGACAGTAGTTGGAGGCGCTCTGAGCCGCCCTTTTTAAAAATGGCGAGGTTAGTACTGTAGTCGTCGTCGCCGTCTCCTGGGATGAACGGGTTGGCAATCCAGATCCAGTCCAGCCCTGGCATCCAGTCGGTCGTGGCGGGTGGGAGCCGAGTCAAGAACGAGCCGATGCTCTCGGTTAGTTGCCAGGCGCCGAGCTGGCCTGCGTATCGGTTGTGAAGATGACCCGTTGCTCCATTTGGATCGATAGGGTCCGGGCGGAATGTGAGCCAAGTTACACTCTTGTGGGTTGACCACCACGACTCAGTGTCAAAGGCGTTCACACGGGCTCGAAGGGCCGAGATGGTCTCCTCGTCGCCTGTGCCTTGGGTTAGAATACTCGGTGGGTATGGAGGCTGGGGTAAATATTGACCATAAAAGTCTGATTCCGAGTCCGAGTCCATTATGGAATCTCATGCTAGGCTGTCTTTATTCTCCTCAACCCGTCGTGTTTTTACTTTGGGGGATGATATCAAATGGTCGCGAAGATAAGTAGGCCGGATGAGACACGAGGCCCCTCTACTGCAGTTGTCGGCGCAAGGCCTCAACCATCTGGCGTTAATCGACAAACGGTCAAAAATCATGAAAATTATCATGTGGCGACAGGCCGCAACATTTTCTCAGCTGGACGCCTCCAGGTTTTCGGGGGTGTTTGCAAGCCATTCGGTTGTTGAGATATTGGAGTAGAGCGCTCAGCCAATCTTGTCCCTCGAAATTTCTTGGTCGAGAAGGAAAAAGCAATTGCGACCAGCACCCCCTACCACCTTCCTGCAACCACCCTGCTGTCCATCAAATCCCCATTGCTCAACAAACCGCTTTTACTCTAGACAATCCCGGAAATAAAGCATGGTCGAGCCACTTACCTCGCTGAGATCACAGGTGCTGGATCTTCCACCAAGCTGCATCGAGTTCTGCAAGGCGTTCCCCTCCTATTTTCTCGTTGGAACATACAACCTCCAGAAGGACCAAGACGTTGCGATGCCGGAGAGTGCAGATGCAGATACAGATGCAGATGATGAAGAATCTCGTGCTACAGTCCCATCCAAAGCACAAAGCCGCAATGGAAGCATTATTGTTTTTCAAGTTACGGAGAGCGGCATGTGAGTCATCCACACACCGAGAAAAAGAAATACTGCCAAAACTGACAAGTGATCAGAATCGAGGTCCAGTCTGAACCCCAGCCCTCTGCCATCTTGGACCTTCGCTTCAACCCCAACGCTGGCCACCATGATATTTGCGCGGCAGTGACCAGCACTGGGACACTTGTTATGTTCAGGCTGTCTCCTGATTCTGGGGGCCAACCGTTGAAGAACCTGAAAAGCATGGACATCCCAATGATGTCCAGTGCAACAGACAGATCAGCCCCTGAAGCGGAAGTTATATTTACCTCATTCGGCTGGCATCCATCAAAGGCAGACCTGATTGCCATAACTACCTCCACTGGTCATGTGTATCTAGTCCATCTTGGCGCGGTGGATGGAAACTGGACCTTGTACCCGGATCCAGTGATTACGCATACCCTTGAGGCTTGGTGCGTAGCTATTTCTCCCTGTCTTAGCCCTTCAGGTGCGCGGGAGGATGCAGACAGAGAAGAGACATTTACATTGTTCTCTGGTGGGGATGATTCAGCCCTGCGGTATAGAGCATGCACCTACGATGAGTTTTCGGGCGTGTCGAACGAGTCTTTCCCCACCGTCAACACCAGAGGCCATGATGCCGGGGTTACTGCCATTTTGCCCTTGCCTCTGACTCTCTCTCTCGACAAACCAGGGCTGGTTGTTACGGGAAGCTATGACGAGAACATCAGAGTCTTCTTGATTCCTTCCCCCCCTTCTTCCTATGGCCAAAAGGCCAAAATTCTGGCAGAGAGCAATCTCGGGGGAGGGGTATGGCGACTGAATCTCATTGATGTAGATGAGACCCCGTGCCAAGACTACCTTTGGCGGGCGAGAATCCTGGCGTCCTGCATGCATGCTGGTGTCCGGGTTGTTAACCTGCTGAAGACGGCTGGTGGCGAATATGAGTTCCACACCATTGGCAGGTTTGAGGAACACCAGAGTATGAACTACGGAAGTAGCTTTCAGCCAGGCACGGGGAAGACTTTGTCCGTAGTGTCGACTAGCTTCTACGATAAGTTGATGTGTCAATGGGAGCTTGAACTGCCCTGAAGGCTTCGGTTGCTTTCACACTTCATTTATTCTTCTGCTTGATCTCAATAGGTTGAGCATGAAACACAAAAGATATCAACGCTACGTATATTGTGGGAGCAGTTGAAAAGTTGCGGGAGGAGACCAATCTCCATCCCTTTTTTTACCAGATCACTGAAAATCCAGATGATATTTGGATCGTTAATCTCCTTTGGTTGGGCGGGAATGCACAGCAGGTATAATTCAATCCGTGCTCTTTGTGAGAACGAAATGAAAGTTTTATACCTAAAAAGAAAGAGCTTCAGGCTAACAAAGCAAAAAGACGGGCATTCATCATGTTTCTGGAAACCGCCTACGGAGTTTAAGCCCTTAAATGGCTGTGGGCACAAAAAAGAAACAAACCAGGCAGTGACGCAATCTTGGTGATATAGTTCCAGACTAATAAGTCAGCCCACCAGCGCCTCGGGCCCTCTCGAGAGCCTCCAGCCAGGCTGCACGGGCCCACCATAACTTTGTGCCCCGCGCGAGCTGATAAAGGGCGTCGCGCCTGAGCGCGCCTGACAATCCCAGCACTTAAAGTGGGTAATCTGAATGACTGGATTCAATTAATCGGCGGGAAGTTGCCTGACATGCTCCCTCCAGACAATACACATTGAAAAAAACAATGTCCATATAGATTCACGCACGAATACCTGACCGACTATTCCCACCAACGGGGAAGCTGCAGGCTTTGAAGCCATTCTTGCCTTGCTCACCCCATCTTTTGTCCGAACACGGAACCAAAGAAGGAGCTTCCATATTTCTGCCATCGTCGGCGTGCAGTCACCCGCCGTCTCAGCAACACATGATTCACACAAAATAAGCCCGCTTCCATTTCGCTTTGCCGGCTGCCGGCTTTTGCACCTCCCACCTCCCCGCCCATCCTCGGTGATTGCGGCAGACCAGTTCTCTCCTCACCTCCCAACATGGCAAGCATCTTGTCAAATGGAGCAGCTGGCGTCTCTGATCCTGCCGTCAGTGGCGAGGGCATCCTCACGAGAATCAACGATGCGCTCGAGATCGTGCACAGTTCCTACTCGACCAACCAGTCCCGACAAGAAGCTCAACGCTACCTCGAAGACGTCAAGACCCTCGGTGAAGCACCGTCCCATGGTTTTGCCCTAGCCTCCGAAAAGTCACAGCCGCCCATCGTCCGCCACTACGGCCTGTCGCTCCTCGAACATGCGGTCAAGCTGAAGTGGGCAGACTACGGAAATGAAGAGCGACAATACATTCGAGGTTGGATCCTACAGCTGTCCCAAAACGTTTCCAGGGAGGATCCTTCATATCTGAGGAGCAAGATTGCCCAACTCTGGGTCGAGGTAGCCAAACGATGCTGGGCCGCTGACTGGATGGATATGGACGCCCTTCTGGTTCACCTGTGGCAGGTCCCGGATTCTGCGGTCCACAAAGAATTCGTCCTCCAGATTCTCGAAATACTCTCCGAGGAAATTTTTAATGGGGAAGACTCGGTAGTCGCCATTCGAGAGGGGTCGTTGAGCAAGGCGTGCGTCGAGATTTTTACACCGGCTGCGGTTCTTGCCGAGTCCTATCCAAATCGCCAAGCTGGACCCGCCGTGCGGTTTGGAGACGAGGGCTGGATTAGTAGAGTAACACAGCTCATCAGCGAGTGTCTCAGCGGAGACCTCGAGCGAAACGAGGACGTCAAGGCCTGTGCCGTGAGGGCTCTTGCAGTCCTCAACTCTGTCTTGCCATGGGCAATCCCGAAAGCAATACATGCTGCCGGTTGCCGTCCCGTCATATGCAGTTGTCTTGCTGTTCTAAACGTGACCATCCAAAAGGTTCTTAGCTCCTTCCCAAACCAAAGGCAAGTTGTGGTATATTGACTGTTTGACAAGGCTGCCCTGGAGGCTCTCCATTCACTCTATTCCCGATCCAACTTCAGCACCGAAGAGTTTGTTGATCTCGTCGTACCCATGTACAGTGGTGAGCTGGTGGAGCTTTGCAGACGCCTCTTCGAATGGTCAACTGTAGACGCCCATGACATTGATGACGACAAGTACCAATTTGCAAAGAAGTTCTCCGAGGCAAGTGGCTCTTTGGTTGCACCCTTCATGTTTTGTGTGTATTAACAGTCTCAGATGATATCCTGCCTTGGAAACTACCTTGACCGCAAGTTTTCTGCTATACCACCCCAAATGACCGCAGAGCGGTTCTTGGAGCTTTTGGTATTAGTTGTGCAGAGTCAGAGCCTAGTCGTCTCTATTCCCGTCTTGGTTACTTGGACACGTATTCTGAACCACAAATTCCTTGGTTCGGCAGCTGCCAACACGCCGCTCATTCCTGCACTCTTGGAACTGTGCAGCTCCCGCTTGATTCGCTACGAGGGTCTTCCTGAGGATACAGAAGATCCTACATATCTCCTCCTGATCGAAGATACAGATACGATTCCCGAGCGCCACGCCTTTCTCGGCAACTATCGACGATATAGCTGTCAAATTATCGAAAGCATCGTTCAGCTCAAGCTGTCCGAGTCATTTTCTCATATTCTAGACAGGGCTGAAAACGCCCTTCAAACGCTCTACGATGGGCAGCCTCCTCTTAACCGTGAGTTGAATGGTGTGTACAAGTTTGAATTGGCAAACTAACAAGTCTTTAGCCGCAAACTACTCGAAGACTTCTATGCCTGTATTAAGGGTTGACGCCCATGCTACAGTTGTAGAAGCAGCGCTGAAGGGCTATATGAAGTGGAGGTCGCATCGGACTAAGAGTCCAGAGGATGTATGTCGACCGGAGTGCCTCAGGAGAGCTTTCACCTAACTTTACACAGGAACAGACAGCCACGACCATCGAGGCGTATTTCGAAAAGTGGTGCGGTCAACTCTTGGAGACCAATTTTGAGGTAAGCGGAATTCGTTGTGTGTTTAATCGATTTGCTGACCATGGTCTAGGACCCCATGATTCGCAAGCGCATACTCGTGCTTCTAGTGGCCTTTTCCACCTCGGCACTAGACTCAAATGCCCCCTTTATGCTGAGAGTACTTGAGCATATCCTCATGACATGGCCAACTCTGCAGCCCGAGCACAAGCACTTCAATGATGCAATTAGGGATCTGCAGACGGAGAGTATGGTTGAACTGCAAAGGCTTGCGTCCAAGATGCCTAACCATCTCTTGGTGAGTTGTCATTGTTTGTATGGAGGAAGTGATATTAACTGAATTCTATAGGACGTATACGATCAGTTGGAGACCAAGGTCAAGGAGATGATAGCTTCGGGGACTCTCGATGAGAAGCGTCAAGTAGCGTACCAAAGCTTCCTCTTCATCATCATGTAAGTTTGTTACATAGCGAACGAGCCATCGTGGCAGTGGCATTCCTGGAGAGTTGCTCACTGTGACTTTAGCCACCGGGCATCCCGTATCGAGCCCGCGATACGGCTTGCGCGCCTCACAACTTTTATTGATCCTGTCAAGGAGCAATGGAAGAACGAATCGCTGAAACAGTCCCTGGAATCTTACGACGGTTTTTGCCAGCTCGTGGGCCTCGACAAGGCACAGAAGTACCTCGCGGATCGCCGCATCCATCAAATCGGCGACTGGGGCTCGGCTGCTCTTGACGCGGAAGGTTTAGCTTTGCAGGCCGAGTTAGAGCAGAGACAATCGGTATGTAACGTACCACCCGTCAATGTCAAATCATGGATGATCTAACATGTACATAGCTACTGCCACTGCGGATGACCAAGTCCTTCCTCACATACTCGGTGGAGAAACTGGAGAAAAACTCGGCCCCATACCAAGCTTCGTGCGCGTTATGGCAGGATGGGTTTCCTCTCATTCTCCCCGAGCTGCTCAAGTTTTTGAGGTACGTGGAGAGTTGTCCCAGTACGATAGGATGGTATTACTAACATTGTGGGCTAGCTACTCACATGCATGCCATGATCCAAAGAACTGGAGCTTGCTTCCAGCAGAAATGCAGTCCGTGGTAGGAAGAGTTTTAACCGACCGCTTTTGGCAGGCCGGCATCTCTGAAGGCAGTAAGGACGACTTCTATGCCAGGGTGCTCGATAAGAAAAGCACCTTGGAAGGTCTCGCTTCCACCATTCGCGGCTCCGTTCGGTTCGTTCGGGAAACCAGCTACGCGATCATATACTGTATGAGCCGGCTGGACTTACAATTTTACGGATTCGTCGAGCTGCCCGGCCCGTTGGCAAACTCTCTCTTCCGCGACTCGTTCAGCTTGTCGGCCCATCAGATCATCAACCTTCTCAACTTGGTCCGGTATCTTGTTGACCACTGCCCCGTAGAGCTGCGGGATCATTTCCTACCTCCGATTTTGGCCACTTGCTTCCAACAAATGGACGCAAAGATCACTTCGGAATGGGAGAATCTTGGTCGACAAGAGACAATACAAGCCGATGCCGACGAGCTAACCGAGGAGATGAAAGCAGAGAGTATCCTTCGGCAGCTAACGTACTCAGCTGTTATTATGGTGGCCGATTTCCTCGACCCTGCAAGGGATAGTAAGCAACGCTTTTGTCTTATTCCTCACGGCTTACCATGCTAATATATCGCCAGACAAGCCCGAAGATGGCAACTCCAACCTGAAGTTCCCTTCACTTCGTAAATTCTGCCTGATGAAGGCGTCCATCGCCGGTCCACTCCTGACGTTCTGCAGTCATGCGATCCGCATGCACGATGGCAGATGCTGTGGCGTGGTGCTGCGGGTTTTCCGATCAATCGTGCCCGAATTTAACCAAGAGGCAAGCAAGCTTCCGGCTGATGCGACACACAGCACGCTCCGCGACGACAGCTTTCCGGTGCCCGAAGGGGATGCCAGGGAGATCCGGGAGTTCATCTCAACTGACGTTTTGAAGGCGGCTATATCGTCTCTGCATGACCCGTATTTCGTGGAATCTCAAAAAGACCTGGGGTCACTGATCGCAGCTATACTGAGCAACTATTCGACGGCCACGCCTACACCTCGCAACATACTCGTCTCGCTTCCCAATGTGAAGCAGGACGAGGTTGACCAAACCATTGAGCATCTATCCCGAGCCGGAACACACTCGCGCCAACAGCGCGCTGTAGTCCTGGACCTCCTCAAGGACCTCAAGGGTGTCAGCATCTCGGAAATGGGCAAGCTGAACAAGAGCCTGGGCATCAAGCCCGATTCACGCAACAAAAAGACCGGCCGAAGCAAGATGGCACAGGAGTTCATGACGGTGAATCCTAGTGCTGGCGGAGTTCTGAATAATGGGCAGTCCGCGTCCGCGGCGACGCGCGACAAAAGCCCGGACTTGGAGGGTGTCGCCAGTATGTTCAACGAGGCTGGGTAGACAAGCTTCGTGGTGGGGATAAATCAGTCACGACAGTTGGAATGTGTCTCGTGTTGTGTGTGTTGTGTATAAGTACAATAACATAGTTACAGTGTGTATCTACTGCGCTCCAAGGGCGGCGGCTCGGTTGCCACGGCGTGGGCTCCCTCCCTGCTACTTGTTGACGACAGAAGGATAAGGGTTTTCAAATTTCCTGCCGGAGGACAAGTAAGCGCATTGTGAAGAAAAGAAGGGGAATGCGCAAGCAACTTTGGCAATGTTTTGCCTTACAAATAGTCCACTGGTTGATGAAGCTCACATCATGTGATATATTCAGAAGCAAGGTAGTTCGTTGTGAGGAACACTGCATACCTGGTACCTTCGGATGGTGACAAAGATATGATGTTAGTTGATGTTCAATTCGTGTTGCCATGAGAGCCAATAGATGTTCCTCCTTCTCCAAACATGATAAGGTTGCCGTCCAGCGTGTGTGAGGACGATGACGCCGAGTCCTTCAATGAGAAGAGGTGGTCCCCGCTGTGCCTCTGGGACCTACTCTCCTACCTGACCCCTGTTTTGACCCCTGAACGCCGCACAATGCAATGCACCACTAGCCTGTGACTGCCCGCCTGTCAAAGCGCACGCTTGTCCCTTTTGGGGGATTCCATTCGTGGAGACTCACAGGCCGTTTGACTTGAAGCACGGAGATCGTATATGTATACATATATACATGGGGGCCAGACGGACGTTGGGTGATGGTGTGACGGTGTGATGGGGGCTGTGTTTGTTCATCGGCAGGTTTAGTCGTGCTTGGTGTTCAGGTTAGCAGAGATAGAGCAAGAAGACGGGAAGAAGACGAGGCGGGGAAAGATGATGATATTTGAGACAGAGATGCGAACAGATGGGGATGTCAACAAGCCAGTGGGGGTGTCCGGAAACCCTGGAAGTCGGCACTATACGCCTGCAAAGCGCATGGTAAATTGAATCCCAACATGCTGTGTGTGTTGTTGGTTTCTTGGGTGCGGCTATCAGATATTGGTGTGGGTGATAGGATGATAGATTCCCGCGACTGCGTTTCCGTTTCATGTCGGTACTCTCCATCTTCTTTCTGCACTGCCTGCCGGCATCTAGTATCCCCGTCGGTTTCCTTTTCTTCTTTTGTGATCGCCGATTTCCTCAGATCCTCTCTGCCCTATATATACTACCTTATAAAGCATCCGCGGATCACACCTGAGTGAGCGGTAGGACCCGTCCGCTCCTACTTGTCACCGTTGTTTTATCAAGATTGGTCGTAATAGTGAATGTCCCATTAACTACCTACCTACCCCGCGTCAACTACCACGCCGCTAATAATATTCAAGGGTCCAATTCAACGACGGACGTCATGGTATATACCGGAAAGCCCTCGCGGGGCTGCCAGATGTGCAGGACGCGGCGGATCAAAGTACGATCGATTCATCGATAACGTCTGACTTACGCAGACAAGTTGACTGAAGATGATTGTAGTGCGACGAAACAAAGCCAACATGTCAACAATGCACCAAATCAAGACGTCAATGCCCAGGGTACAAGGATGACTTTGACGTTGTCTTTCGCAACGAAACGCGGGCGACCGAGCGCCGGGCAACCTCAAAGGCAAGCAGCAGTTGCGCCGCTAAAAAGAAAACGTCAACAACATCAAACAACGCCGTCACCACCACCACTACCACCACCATCACAAAAATAAGAAGAAGCAGGTCCACATTTCAAGTCGGTAACACTCGCGACATCATCCCAGCCTTACAAATCCCCCCCGAGACCCAGGCAACATGCCATTTTGTGTCCAACTTTGTGCTGGTCCCCCGCCTGGGCAGCACGCGCGGGTACATGGATTTTCTGATCCCGCTTTTGCAAACCGAGATGGCTGCGGATGGTACTATTACTAGCGGTAGTAGTACTTGTACAAGTCACCTACAGCATGCCTTCAACGCGTGTGCGTTAGCCTCGCTAGCCAACAAAGTTGGCGGCGGGAATGGTCTGCGCGAGAAGGCGTTTGGCGAGTACACTCGTGCATTACGAGCCACAAATGCCTCCCTCCGAGACCCAGAGGGTTCGCAGACGGATGGTGTGTTGGCTGCGGTGTTAATGCTGGGGATGTTCGAGGTTTGTTCGTTTTTTTCGTCTTTCCGTATAATAAGATTTTATGAACTGATCTAGAACAGAACATCACGGCGAAACAAATTGGGGATTTCGCATGGGGCTCGCACGTCGAAGGCGCAATCCAGATCGTCAAGGCGCGCGGCCGCAAACAACTACGCACCAAGACGGGACTCCAGTTGTTCATCGCGGTGCGGACGCAGCTCATCATCCACAGCCTGAGCTCGGGCAAGCCGCCGCCCATGGGAGTAGACTGGTGGCTTCGAGATGCGGTCCGCGACGGCCACGCTGCGGCGTGTCAAAGAATTAATCTTTTAACGTGTGAGCTCAGGGCTGAAGTGACGACTATTATGGAGACAGCTGTACGCGACCCTGAGAACTTGGAGACGATGATGCGGTTGATGCGGCGGGCCCAGGCGCTCGACGCCGATATGGTCGAGTGGATGGAGTCAATCCCTGACAGTTGGCGGTGGAAAACACTATGGTGCTGGCAGGAACCCGGGCTTAGACTCGGAGAAGTGTTCCCGGGGGGCCGCGTGGACGTGTACGGCGACCTGTGGATCTGTTCCGTGTGGAACCTAGCGCGGACGGCACGGCTGATCCTAGCATCCATCGTGGTGCGGTGCGCGGCGTGGGTCTGTTCGCCCGTCGACTACAGGACGACGCTTGAGTACGCGACGGCGAGCCGAGTCTGCGAGGGTATCATTGCGGATATTATCGCGTCGGTGCCGTACAACCTAGGCTGGCGTGCTGCAGATGAGCCAAAGAAGGACTACGAGATAGATGAGGCTTCGTCGTCCGGGTTTGCGTGTGGCGATGACGATGCTATCAAGGGCCTGGCTGGGTTTTTTCTCACCTGGCCGCTGGCTTGTCTTATGACCCAGGACTATACCACTGATAACCGTGAGTTTGTGTTGACTTGCCCCTTTTCCGTGTTACAAACAACTGACCCATCGTCTCTTTTTCTTTCAGAACGCCTCTGGGTCCGCGGCAGACTCAAATACATTGGCGACGAGCTGGGCATCAAATACGCACACATTCTCTCACAACTCCAACTCCGCCTCCCATCAATGCTCATTCGGCGTGACGGGCTCGTCGCGAAGCCCTACCCACAGGCCGAAGACATGGTTAAACTACTGGCGACGGCGCTGCAGGCACCCGCTGTGGCTGCAGGATACGCAGTGAATCCGCTGCAGCAGCGTGAGGCCATGCTGAAGGATAAGTTTGAGAAGAGCCGTGATGAACTGCTGGCCAAGGCTTCGGGCACGGCCGAGGGCCAGAAAGCGGTAGGGAAAATCCTTTCTATCTGAGATGAGAGGATAAAGGGGGGGGGGACATATGGTATTTCAAGATCGCATGCGGTTTAACGAGAGTTTGGTTGGGTAGCTGTGGGCTGGAAGCCCCTTTTGTCTGTCTGCGAGTAGCGGATATTATATACCCCCCTGGAATTTAAGTACTCCTGATACTCTTCACTTGCGCGCCATAAAAACAGGCAAGATGGCATCGCTCCGCTGCTGTCTCAATCCATGCTGTTGCAAGACTGTAATACAGGCGCAAAGCCAGCCGCCCTGCGAAGTTTGAAAGACGTGTCAGTGAGATGAAAGACAATATCGATGGTGAATCGAATCGCCTGCAGCCTCTGCAACAACTTACGCACTGTATATCTTGCCCACCCAGAGGAAACGAAACGAACTTGGGTATTCAGCCTCCAAGTTTCCTGCTCTTGTCTTGTGTGAAAAGCCCGCGTTACTCAGGGGATCGCTTCTAGCGTCGCCAGCAACCGGCCCTAAGAATTCCTGCTCATCAGCACTGTAGCATTCCCCTCTCATCATATCTTCTTTGCAGCCACGGACCTAAACCCATCCGTCAGCACCACTCCCAACTCTTTCTCTTCTCCAGAAGACAGCAGCCCCCGGCCTACCTCTTCTGCTTCGCCCCAGCCTTGGTGGGTTGGGTAGAACCCAGATTCCACGCCTTGACAACCCAGCTCTGTGTCTTGTCCAGGTATTCTTCGTTCTCGACGTGGTGTACGTTGACACGCACGCCGTCCTTGGTAAACACCACGTTCTTGTCGCCCATCTGCTTCTTGGCCTGCGCCTGGATCTTTACGACTGACAGGTAGATCTGGAAGCCGACCCAGCCGAGCGCCCCCAGCACAATGAATGTGATGAGGAGAGGGAGGATTTGGCTAACGGCGCAAAAAGGAAGGTGTCAGCATTTCAGTTCAGGCGAGCGCGCAAACATGAGACGAAAAGAGGGGAATGCGCCGCACCTGAGCGTTGACGGGGGCGTCTGGCTCTTATTTTGCCGTCCCCAAGCCATGTTCGGCAGCTTTCTTAGGTAGCGAAATCGGGTAGCACGTAGGTTTAGAATTGAATTCGGCTTGCGCTGCGTTAGACAGATGCAGCTCGGGGAAAAGTTAAATCGTAGGTCGATGCGCTCGTTTTGGAGCTCGTAGGGGACGGATATTTCGAATTATGGCGGATGGAGGAGGTGAAGCGGTAAAGGAGGAAGATGTTGTGCGCGCTTGTTTAATCAGAAGAGCATGTACGGGCGGAACAGGAAGAGTGTCGCAAAGAGTCAGATGAGAGAACGTTGGGCGACAGTTTGTTTGAGCTGGTGACATCCAACATCCAACTTCGAAGGCCTCCAATTGCCTGACCTGCAGATTCCCAACTTGGCAGTGCATGCAGCGATTGGGGACGCAACCAATGATGGGGCGGGGAGACCAAAGTGGGTCTGAAGATCATATGTGCGATGTTCGGCAATACCACTATAACCCTAACCCAGATGCCTCCTGACCTCTGCGGCGATGTGTTTGTTGGGTCATAGATAAAAAAAAACCTTCTTGAAGACTGGGGTTTAGATTCAACTACCCGAGTTCATAGCCACAAATCTGAGCTCTGTTGGTTTCAACCTCAAGAGGCTTTATTTCCAATACTGCAACACTGTCATCAGGCTCAGTCAGATTGCCAGCCAGATACCGTGTGAGAAACATCTGAGTTAGTCCTTGCGGGACGACCCGTGCGGCATTTCAAATCCTATGATTGTGTTTCCCAAGTCTGTTTCTCTAGGTACTTTCTGTATGCACCTCCCGTGTGATCTGCCAGGATCTTTACCCAAGAGCATCGCATCTTACCTCGGCTGTTCAGCTTGGAGATGAATAAACCACATTGTGGAAAGAGCATCAATGCATAAAAGGAACGATAGCTTCAACTCGGGGGATGTGGCTGTTGGAACTACCCTGGTCATTGCTAACCCTGCACCGGGCTGCGAGGAAGTCGTTTTTGTGCTAAAAATCGTGGTCGGTGTCTCGGCGATAGGTGTGTGCGGTTGGGCCCATTTACGTAGTACAAGGACAAATTGAAGCGATTCGCTACCGCCGAGTCTGATGCCATGGGCAATATGGAACCAGGGGGCCTTTTATGGGCACTGGGCGCGTTTCAGTTTGCTTTTTTTGAGTTTGGGGGTTTCCATTTGGTAGGTCTTGGCGAGTGCGGCTATCACCAATTTCACCGCCGACAACCACCAGATGCCGTCAAGAAGCTGTACGTTACCCAGCGCGTTGGGCTCAGGCATGGTCTCGTCGAATTGCTGTTCAAACTAGCGGTTGGGTTTTAGGGGAAGTCATAGGATGATGACGACGTCTCTCACCTCTTACGCTCTTACGAGGTCATGCCATGATGTGTGAGACTGGCATTGAGCGATTCCTGCCCTTTTATTCCAGGATGAAGAAAACGACTTCTTACTAAATCCGTCGTCAAACTGAGTGCGCAGTGAATGGCGGCATTAGCGTGACGATAAAGCATAACTCCAGTCAGGACTGCAGTCCTAGTCTAGAACGTCCTCCGAATTCTATCAGGGGGGCTTTTATTTCCCACTCGGAAATCTTTTCAATGAGAGCTTGGCTCAAACACCCAAGAACTGGATCATATGGTGTGATTATACTGACAGGTATATTTCACCTATTAAATGAAGCTTCCATTGAAACAAGGTGTCTTCAAAACTCACAATGGCGAGAGTCATCACTTTTGGAGCCCCAAGTAGGTAAGGATAAAGCGTTTCGTTCTTGGCAGAACACAAGATGTTGACAATTTATTGAATTCAAAGATAAACAATGATAATATTTTGCTTGGTGTAGACTGCCGGGAATTTATGATGATGAACTTGAGACATTCTTTTCGTGTTATTGAACATTTTAAGTGGTTTAGTCGATCCTGGCGGAGGAAAATCATACTGTGGTCATTCATATGATTCAGATAATTCACCGGAATACTTCCGCATAATTATGTGCCCTTGAGACTTCCCCCTTTGAACAACGATCGTTGTGTGGGCCAGATTTCCATAGAACCGTCCTAGTACCAAAGCGCCGACACAAGCTCATCAACAGGTGGGGCAATGGCCGCCCATTCACTCAGACCACCTCGCAGGTATACGGTAACACCGTGGCCTACGGCTGTGACTACACCAGTGGCCAGATATGTCTTCTGGGGGTGTTCAGGGCTTCCTCAATAACGTCGATGGCACCTGCGGGCCTCAGATCGCGCTGGTGGTCGCAGAACGCGTGGCAGGCTGCTTACGGCCCATCGCCACTGGCAACAGTTGGTGCTGAGTTTGTCCGTCTGGGCTTAGCACCCATGATTTGAATGGCGGTGGATTTTCACAGGCTGCTTGTCAAAAGGGGGTGATCTTGGAAGTTTGAAAAATTGAAGAGAACGAAAGTGGAGTTGCTGGTAGGATTTAGGACTGGAGAAATAGGGGATGCTTGAATGTCTTGTTGATGACAGTTTCCTACTTTCGTTCAAACATACATCGATGTAGTAGATTGGCCATCTACAACCATTTTTTCGTCGCCGAGCTTTCGAATATTAATTTCAAAAGGTGAGCTACTGCGACCCACCTGCTTGACTCCTACCATTCACCCTCCTGAGAATCGTAGAGCTGGTGCTTGACATCCCCTAGCCACTATTTTGTATCGTAGAATTCACTTTTCCAATAAGGCCTCCAATGAACCTTACCCGCAAGGGATTTCCCACATCTGCAGATTAAGCGGCTGCTCACGAAAGCCCGGCATCGCGGTCCCACGTCACCACATCACCCTGACTTTTAGGCTCTGTCCTGCCTTGACGTTGGGCACTAAGGCGCACCCCTGGATTTCCCCATGTTAGGTAGCCATGGGTGAATTAAAGAGGTCAAAAACAAAGTTATAGGTTATATGGCAAGCGATGACGGGAGGATGAGTTATTTTTGCTGGTACATAGTTAGGCAGCCTGGTAGGATAATTAACTGCAGCGAGTTATTTAGTAGTTAGTACCCGACGCCTGACATCAAACTAATCGATATCTTTTTTAAAGATACCAGAGCCTCTTAAGCGATGGGTCGTATGCGTTACGAGGCTAAGCTCGGGAGTTTATGCGAATGAGAACTAGTTCTAACGAACTATTATCACCTTGACGGTGTCAGGCTCTAACCAAAATACTACATTCAGCCTAGCCAAGCAGGTACCTTCTGTTGGTATGCCCTTAGTTTGTGGATGGGTCACGTTCCCAGTTGAATGGCACTCAGTTGCCATGCCTACATTTAGTACATTCATGATACTGCAGGTCTGCTGAACCGGGAGGAGAGGTAGAAACTGTCAATTTTCACATCATTGGGCCAGCCAACATGGTATTAGCTATGGTGGCGCTCCTCCTTGGTCTCAGGGGAGCCACGTATGGGCCTAACCTTGGAAGTGGAGAAAGTTGTCCATTAGTCATCGAATCGGTTGTTTACTCTCACAATAGGTTGATTCGGGCTGTTGGACAATAAAGGGTGTTAGGCCTTGTTGACTGTATCTGGAATACAAGAGCTGAGGTGTGCCCATTTCTACCCTAGTCGGGGCTTACATGGTCGAAGCTCTTCCTCCCAACCTACCATCAACTCTTTTTGCCCTGAACAAACTTCAAGTGCACCTCCATCCTGTTTTTTTGTTCGACACCCTGGGATCATGGCTCTTCAATTTCGAACGCAGTACACAAATGCCCACGTCGCGTATATGAGATGGGCTGAATTCTACAGCGGCGGCGACACCGACCGCAAGATGAAAACGAGGTGTGACAGCGACACACGAGAGCTGCGAAGTCGCCTTGGCACCATATATCACTTCCAATCCCACGACTTCCAAATAAGTAGTCTATACCCTCCAGCTACATTAGTTACCCGGGGGATCGGCAATATTGTCAACTCGGCGAGCTTGAATACCCCTATGTCGGATCTTTTCATCCTTCACTATGCCACATGGGGGCCGCAGTGAAACGGGCCAGCTGTTCCTGTCCAAGTATGTCTTCCGTCTCGTAGCAATTGCCCAAGTGCTATCTATAGCATCTGACAGTCAACCAATGTAGTGGCAAGCATGAGATCGAGTACCGTCCAATTCACGAGAAGCTGCAGAGCCTAGAATGCGAAAGTCATAATCCTTCTCGACTGCTGCCATGCTGCTGATTGTTTTGTAAAAGGAAAGCCATTCTCCCTTCCCGAGCCTACCACGAGCAAGAAACCGGTATGTAATCAACCTGCTATGACCCGGGCAACAATATCACCGTTCTCAAGTACCTTGGTCTACTTGTACTCTGTAACTCATGACTAAACTATCATTTTTCTTAACAGAGCTTTCTCGGTGCTTCTATGCAGTACGACACAATAACAGGCAATGCCAAGGCCACTATGACAAGGCGCTTTTGCAATGCCCTCGGCGCGCTTGAAGGGGCCCCGGCTACCCTTTTCACCATCGTCAGGGAGATGGATTATATAACCAAAAAGTACAAGTCTAAGGAGGTTGAAAAGTACGTTCAGAAGCTTCAAGGGCAAGGCAACTACGAATGGAGAGACAAGAAGGTCAATAAAGGTATGGAGTAATCCACTCTGCCTGCTTCTCGGAAGACAACGGTGGCATTGTTCTTTCTCCTCTGTGAGGTTCTGGTTTTGTTTCACTGTTTTATTGTGGTGGCTACCTACCAAAGCGGTTGCCAGTGAAATCGAGACTCCAAATGCCACGTGCGTGTAACCTATTCTGAAGCCACTAGTAGAAGCTAACAGATATCTAACAAATCTATTGATGGATACAATAATTTCACGACAGTACAAATGGAAGATGTGTTAGCCCCCAAGGGTCAGATGACTGGTTGGTGAGCTGATGGGGGTACAAGGAAGAAACCTAGCTTACCAACAGAAAATTAGCCCGCACGCAGGTACCCACCAGGTAATGTGTCTCGATTATTTTGTCAACCGCTTTTGCAGCTTGCCTACCATAGTGGGTGCCAAATAAAAGGCACTGCAAAAAGCCTTGGCAAGCCACACTACTAACAGATGCACTAACAATTCCACCACTTTCGATCAGACTAAATACTAAATTGAGAATTGTTGGAGGGCTGTATAACAGTATATTCGTACAATCTTCACCTTAGATCAGATATTAGGCAGCTAATTTTAGAAGGATGGAGACGAATTAGTCAGGGGACGGTTAATGGGTATGAATTCTATGGTAAGGAGGATGGAAGATGTGTTAGTAGGGGATGGTGAAATGACTAAATGGTAGTACAAAGTAAATACTTCCATTAATATAGAGAATTGGCCTTGTGAATAAGTAGCTCTAAGTAATGAGTGCCTTTTATTTTGGCACCTGCTTTGGCCTACTTGCCTACTTGCCTAAGCCTACTAAGCCTACCTTGCCCCTACCTACTTTGCCTACCCACCAGATCTTAGATCTACCACGTGATCGCTTGGCACTATATATAGAGACAGGAACCTGTGCCTTTGAGGGGTCAGGTGGCTGTGGCATTATATGCCCACACGAGTTCACAAAAGCCAGACATTACATATCTGGAACTATTATGATCTGGGTATTTGCATCATTCATTCTGGAGAGGCTGCCGTGCGTTAGCCCAAAGCTACTAGTGGCTCAAGGCCTGAGAAGACGGAATTTTACCTCATCTCCTCCAACATTAAAACCCTGGGGAGAGGGATGGATACGCAAAATTGATATTCCAAAACTTCAAATCCGCGCTGTAAAAGTTGTGGATCGGGATTCACTTGCGGGTTCTCCCTGTCCTATGAGAAATGTTGACGATAATCCTCCCGCCGCAACCTTCCCTTGCATAGCGAACTATTGCTGATCGCCGCTTTCTGCAACTCCCTGAGGCCACGGTTTGGATTTGTACCCCATTATGCTCTTCATTCTCTTTTTCTGACCTCTTGATGTTGATTCCAGGTGAAGTCCAGCATTTCAGGCAGCGCGAGATTGTGCAAAGAAAGCAACATGGCGAATAAGCTTCAGATCTCATTCTGGATGTACATGGAGGCGACCAAGGCGTTGCAAGAGGCAGCGAATGCGATGGTATTGGCAACTGAGTCGTTCCGAAAACAGCTTCACGCACAAGCTAGCTTGGCGTCGCCACCTTTTCGCGGTGTCAACACCAAGAGACATCGGAAGAGACAGCTTGTTTGATGCTACTACGTTGCGGACATCGCGTGGCAGGCCAATCTCGAGCGACCCGAGGCTGGAAGTTCCTCAGCCCTCGTATCCTTTTTTGTTCTCTCCGCCGCCAACACTTCCAACCAGTGACTGGTTTGGAGATCTCACCATCCAAAGCATCTTCAACGAATATCATCAGCGATACTTCAAAGGAAAGCAAGCGGGCAAGCACCGGACCTACGCCCATACAACCAGCAATGCTCACCCCAGCGCCTGGCACCCCCACTGGCTGGGACTTTTGATGGTCTCCCCCGTCATACTGGGAGCCACTCGATGACTACACTCGGAGACATAACGTGCGCATGTCATGCTTTTCTCATTATAATTTTGGAGAACCCGAAGACCGCTCTCTGACAAGTCACCACGGCGAGACACATTCGGTCATCACGTCCCTGATAGAAACAAACCCCCATAAACTTCGTCGAAAGCCAGTCCCTTGCAACAAAAAATCAACCAAAACAAATCCAGCCGACCAAAAGACCTTCCACCCATTCAAGAAATTCTCTTCGTTCTCATGATCTGCCTAGCACAAATACCCATGCTGGCAGGTCTCGCCCAGGCTATGGTGCCAGCACAAATCATCAGCCAGTCATTTCCAGACTCCAGCCCTGGCACAATCTCGTGGTACGCGGCCGCGTACAGCCTGATGTCTGCCACATTCGTTCTGCCCTTGGGGCGGCTGGGTGATATATTTGGGCACAAGAAAATATTTGCCATTGGCCTTGTCTGGCTCACTGTCTGGAGTTTACTAGCTGACTTTGCCCCTGCCGTGAAGGAACATGGCACAGTTTACTTTTGTTGTCGCGCGATGTAGGTAGTTGAGAAACATACTCCCTTTTTCCTCATTCAACCCCTTGAATGTCAATTTCAAAGTGACCATCCTGGTCATTAATATGCCTCGATACTAGGGAATTGGGCCAGCCCTTCTCGTTCCCAGTTGCCAGGCATTACTGGGCCGAACCTACCCTCCAGGGAGGAGAAAGAACATGGTCCTGTGCCTATTTGGCGCCAGCGCCCCCGTGGGGTTCGTCATGGGCGCCATCACAGTGAGGCTCTTTGCTATTAAGGCGTCGTGGCCGTGCTCCTTCAGGGCAATGGGGGCTTTTGCCGTCGTGCTGGCTATTCTCAGCATACGCATACTTCCTCCGCCCAAAAGTAATAACACATCCCTAAAGCAGGAGGAGAAAAGTGGCCTTTGGATACAACTAGATGGATATGGCGTCGTACTGGGCGTAAGTGGTCTCGTGCTCTTCAACTTTGGCTTTAACCAGGCCCCTGCCGTGTCGTGGAGCACACCATATACCTATTTCCTGCTGATCATGGGCGCGATGCTCCTCATCGCGTTTGTGTATCACGAGTGCCGGACTGCCACTTGCCCCTTGATTCCATTTGCGAGAATGGGCACCACAACCAACTTTGTGCTGGGCTGCACGGCCGCCGGCTGGGGCTGCTTCAGTATCTGGATCTACTATACCTTTTCGTTCCTTGGGGCGGTGCGCGGATGGTCTCCGCTGCTTTCGTCCGCTAGTTTTTCACACGGCTATGTATCTTCCTGATTCTTTTTTTTTTCTTTTTTTTCGGCCAGTTTTTGTGAAGGGTGGCTGATTTGGTACTTGCTTGTTCCACGATGCAGCCCTGTGAGCGGTCTCTTGGCCAAGTTCCTTGCGGGATTCCTGATCCCTCATATCAAGCCGCATTGGATCATGATGATCTTAGTGTGTGCGTTCCTTTCGGGAAGTGCCACTGTGCTGGTTCGCCAGAGCTATTGGCTCAACACGTTCTTTAGGATCTTGATCATGCCTTTTGTAAGTTTGACAACCACCTCAACTACTGGTTTACAGTTCATACGGCTGAGTTGTTACCACAGGGCATGGATATGAGTAACCCTGCTGTTAGTGACATACTCACACCAGAGGGGCTTCATTTGTTAGTAATATTGAACGAAGGAAGGTATTGATGGATTTTTTCAGGCAACCATCTTACTGAGCAACAGCTTCTCAAAAGAACACCAGGTAGTCCATTTGAGCAACTCTGAATTGTTCGCCGAAACTAACTGGATTTGTTTGTTCTGAAGGGAGTTGCCGCAAGCTTGGTAGTAACCACGGTCAATTACTCGTAATTACTACCCCTATTTCCTCCTCCCCACCGATACCCCTCTTAGCCTATGTGGCGGAAAACAGACAGGCGCTAACTCGACTATAGGATTTCCATTGCTCTCGGGATAGCGGGAAGTATAGAAATGGTATGTTCTTATCTGGTAGTATTCCAGCCATCTCTATCTTTAAACCATCATGCTGACTGACGGGCAACGCGTAGCGCATGGCAAGTTCACAGCAAGATATGGTAGCAGGCATCAGAGCAGCTCAATATTTCGGGACAGGACTTGGGTTTCTGGGCGTGCTTATGGCCCTATGTTTTCTATGGCGGAGCCACGGGAGGGAGTAGGCTTCTTGTCTAAACACCCTCTTTTCATCGTAGTCTCCTATGTAGTATATCAGATGTTGCGCCTGTTGTTTAAGCTCAACACTGGGAAAGACTGGAGATGAGAGCAGCTTCTGCTCGATGATGATGCAGACGGCCCTGCAATTCCAGCCCTGCCGTGGGTGCGTCCTCACATGTTACACCAGCCGCCGCGGACTATTTTACCTCAAATAAAGCAAGGATCCCAAGCCCTTCCAAATAAACGCCACTGTAGCCCAGTCCAGTCCCAGACAACTCCATCTTGCCCCGATATCGGTCCGCTCGATGCCGAGTGCCTTCACAAAGTCTCGATTCTCATGCTCTCTCTGAAGAGCGCGCCCAGCCGGTAGTAGCGCCAAAGCCCAACTCCCAGTTTCTCTACCAGCCTCTGCCGCCACCACCTCTGGGGGCACCCCGCGAGAAGCCGCCGGAGCCACCTCTGGAGAAACCACCACCGCCACCTCTGCCACCACCACCACGCGAAAAGCCGCCGGAGCCGCCTCTACCGCCGCCGAACCCACCTCCGCCTCCACCTCGAGAGAAACCGCCGCCGCCCCGGCCTCCTCGGGAGAATCCACCGGGACCTCCGCGTCCACCACGGGACATGCCGCCGCGGCTAGGCTTCTTGACCTTGGAGACGGAGCCAGGCGCGGGCTTAGGCTTGGGAAGGAACCTCTCGAGCGGCAGCAGCTTCTCGGGCGCGATGAAGAATTTGTCGCCGGTCTTGAACGACGTAGCCTGGATGCCCTCGGAGGGCTTGATGGTGAAGAAAACCTGGTTGATGGGGCCGAGAATCTCGTCGACTTTGCCGATGGACGTCTGGATTGTCGCGTAGTGTCAGTAATCGGCCCAGACGACAAGAGTTGTATAGGGGGAAAACGCACCATGTTCTCGAGGTAGACGGCCGCGTTAAAGTGGGGGATCTTGACATTGGTGCTCTCGCAGACCATCTCGCCCTCGCACGAATGGACAAACTTGCCCATCTCAAGCACGCTCGTCGGGGGGCCGTTGTCGCGGTTGCCAAAGCCGCCACCGCCATATCCGCCGCGACCTGCATTTCATGTCAGCTTTCCGTCCAGTCATATTTTCACTTGTTGATTCGCGCTCTTCTCACCTCCGCCGCCACCTCGCCCGCCGCCATAACCACCACCACCGCCAAAGCCACCGCCGCCACCGCGGCCACGAGGAGCTCCTCGGAATGACATTGCGACGAGTTGTGTTGTGTGTTCGGTGTTGAGAATTGTTGGTGACGGTGTCGTCGGGGAGCGGTTGCGTCGTCAATTGGAAAGCTGCTTGACTTCACGGTGGTTTCCAGCTATGGGTCGAAATTTTTTTTTCGGCCTTGCTCCAATTGGTCTCCAAGCGGGTCCCTTTTGCTCAGTGGCGTCAACTCTTTTCTGCCCCACAGTTGCCAAACTGCGCCGGCTCAAATTGAAGGTGCAAACCGAAGCCACGACTCAAAAGATAACTTCAGAACATTAAAGAGAGAAGTTACCGAGGGTTCTCACCATTATATCACGTCGATATTCTTCTTTCAATTTACTTCTTGTCGAGAAATTTGATCAAGCCAAAAGTAATGACCTAGTATGTGTCGAACTGTGTCAGCGATGTATTCATAGCGGCTGACTTCTGCCCCACCACGCTAAATGCCAGCCTGCCGCGACAGGCCCCACGCGGGGGACAGGGAAAAAGGTACCAGGGCGATGTACCAATTAATTGGGTAAGAAGCCAGATCATTCAACGAATTGATTGATTGCCTTTGGGCTTCGAGATGCGTGTCTGGACAGGTCTTTATCTTTAGAAAAGGACAACCTGTCAGCTCGTGACCACACTTACAACAACCTAGGCTACATTGTAGTCTTCAGAACGAGCCATCCGCAACTCATTATTGTTTGCCTCTTTCTTTGATGATCATCTAAACTGTTTGGGCTGCCTCTGCCTGCCCCTGTGTGCCTCTTCTGCCTAGGCCCCCCCCCCCAAAATCGTTCTCGCGACTCCAACCCTCCCTCGAGATCCCGTCGTCTTCACAGAAAATATCTCGCCGCCGCCATGCTGATTCGCCTTTCAGCCCTGGCCTTCGCGGCGGGCATTCTTTCGACACCGTCGCTCGTGACAGGACTCTCGCCTTCGGACATTCCCTCCGACACTCCCGTCTCGGTTCTCCTGGCATCAGCGCAGAGCCATCTCTCGCGGGGCGAAACCAATGACGCCCTCGCCTACTACGATGCCGCCATTGCGCGGGATCCCAGGAACTATCTGACCTTCTTCAAGCGCGCCACCACCTTCCTCTCGCTGGGGCGCACAACGCAAGCCGATGCCGACTTCAACAAGGTCTTGTCGCTCAAGCCCGGCTTCGAGGGCGCCCATGTACAGCTGGGAAAGATCAAGGCGCGCAGCGCTGACTGGGCGGCCGCCAAGGAACACTACCGGGCAGCAAGGAAAACGGAGGAGCTCACGGCGCTGGAGGAGGCTAAGGCGGCAGCCATCCTCGCTGAGGCTGCCGCCTCACGGGGTGATTGGGACGAGTGCTCAACCCAGGCGGGTGCGGCTATCATGGTGGCCAGCAGAGCGTTGTCGCTGCGTGAGCTGCGTGCCCGGTGCTCCTTTGAGCGTGGCAATGCCGAGCTGGGTATCGCCGACTTGCAACATATCCTCCAGATGAAGCCGGGAGACACGGCGCCTCATGTCAAGATCTCGGCCATCACATTCTACGCCCTCGGCGATCTTCCAAACGGCATGACGGCCATAAGGAAGTGTCTGCATTCCGATCCCGACTCCAAGATATGCAAGAAGCTGCTCAAGGACCAGAAAGCGGTGGATAAGCAGCTGCAAAAGGTTATCAAGGCTCTGGAGAAGAACCAGCCCATGAGCGCGATCCGGAACCTCATGCCTACCGCGGACAGCGAGGGTCTGATTAAAGAGGTGAAGGATCAAGTGAAAGTCCTGCGGGGAGATGACACTATTCCTAAATCGGCGGGCAACGTCCTGGTGGCCAGGCTCGTGGAGATGGCTTGCCAGGCGTACTACGATGTGAGTATTACCGACCCCTATTTTGTAGTTTAAAACAGAAGGACACTAACAAACCTGTGCTCGTAGTCAAACAGCAAAAAAGCAAAAGAAAGCTGTGAGGAGTCGCTGCAATTAGACGAGAACTCGTTCTATGGGCTATTACAAAAGGCCAAAATTCAACTCGACGCAGAGGACTACGAAGCGAGTATCAACACACTCAAAAAGGCCCTCGAAAGCCGGCCGGAGAAGCAAGACATCGTGAACCCGCTCATGCAAAAGACCCAGGTAGCGCTGAAGCGCAGCAAGACCAAGGACTACTACAAGGTCCTCGGCGTGGCACATGACGCCGACGAGCGGCAGATCAAGGCGGCGTACCGCAAGCTGGCCAAGGTGCACCACCCAGACAAGCTCCAGAAACAAGGCCTGACTAAGGAGGACGCCGAGAAGAAGATGGCCAGCATCAACGAAGCATACGAGGTACTCAGCGACCCGGAGCTGCGCGCCCGCTTTGACCGCGGAGACGACCCCAACTCGCACGAGCAGCAGCAGTACCATCAACAAGGCCATCCGTTTGGCCACGGCCAGCCGTTCATGTTCCAGCAGGGCGGCGGGCCTTTTGAGTTCAAGTTTGGTGGTGGGTCTCCGTTCGGTTAGGGGTTATGAATGTAGATTGAAGTTGGCAATTGGGGAGTTTCGGCGTGTTTTTTTGTGTAAAGGGAAAGGTCATGGGCGCACACGCACGGTCAAGCCTCCGTTGAATGACTACTTTGGATTCTCTTATTCTTGTTGTGTCATTGCTTGTACTTAGTTGCTACACTAGATGAACCATAACCATCCCTCTATTTATAGGTAGTATGGGCCATCCGTGCTGAAGAAAGAAAATGCGTAATTAACAACCAAAGTCACGGACAATAATCCAAAAGGATTTGTTGTTGGACGAAATGGATGTTCAACACTCCCCCTTAAGTTATTAGGGTGCGAATACAGTGGGTATCGTGGTGGACGATAGCCCTTTCTTTCTTATTTTTATCATTAATCGCAACGGCTTCTCTTAGCCCGTAACCCCCTTCGTATCACGAGAACACCGGCCCCTTGCTCATTCACATCAAGTCTGAGTTTCATGGGCGAATAAAGTCAGTCATTAACTGAACCAAGTTCAATTCAATTTGCAATGCCAGGAATCAATGATGTGAATAACATTCGCGACCGTGAGCGAGGTATATCCTAAACCGGGGCAATTATTAATGATAACGACCATCCATGCCCTCTCTTTAACCCAGACAAGAGATGCGATTTCCCCTACCCCATTTCCCATTTCTCATTCCATTAGTTAAACAAAAAGCCTTCCAAACTAAAAAAAAAACTGCCTGGTTCATATCAGCCCCCTTTTTGTCTTCGCGAGAGGAAAGAATAGTTCTCTTCCAAGTGCCAGCAGTTGAAAGGGGGCTAAGCCAATTCGCCCACCCAGCAGCAGCAGCAGCCAGCCAGAGTTTCCTAATGCTCCGGTAAACCAAGTTTCGGTCGTGGTCAGAATACTGGCAACAATCAAGTTCCTTCCGGATTCGTTTTTGGGTTTTCTGTTCACGGTGGTCCCCTATTCGTCCCCTATTTTGTCCAGATTATGATCTGCGAAATGCTGGTCATGCCTCACCGCCAATAACCCACATCTCTACCCCCAAGATGCCAAATTTCTCGCCCTCATCGCTTAGGCGCTCGTTCCCAAATGTTTGGCAGGTCGAGCTGATGCCCCTTTCGAGCCCGTCATCGAGCCACAGTCCGTACTTGCTGTCGCCGGCGCCGACGCTAAGGAAGTGAGTCTCACAAAGCATGAAGTACTCGTTGACACCGCTATATGGGAAGGCCTTGAAGCGGATGAACGGAGATGCAGTTATTCCGGGGATGTTTCTGGGGTTATTTGTGGAGGGGGCGCCAGTGATTGTCGTTGATCGTGCGGTCATGTGTGTCGTGTCGGCGGAGGGCGGCGGCGGGAGAGAGGCTAGCAAGGACGCCCGCCAAAGGAAACACTCACCCGTCCCGAAATATTTGGGTGCCGGGTGGGGGTATTCGGAGAGATATGCGCCGAAGACCTAGAAGAAGTGGTATTAGAAGAAGGCTCGCCGAGTAAACAAGTCTGTGGTAAAGAACACTCACGCCTCCCTCGCAATCCCTCACTACCAGGACAAACCCGACACGTCTCCCCCGGAAGGCGGCGCACTTGTCATACAGGGTCGCTAGGCTGGCACCGTCCTCCTCCAAACTGTACACGAGATTCCACTCTTCGGAGATGCTCAGGCGCGTCGGCACCATGATGCGAATCTCCTCGGCGATGGCCTGCGTCAGCAGCCGCGTGTCGGCCGGTGTGTCGTCGGAAAAGCCATTTAGCTGCAGCGGTTCAAGGGGCGGGGGTCGCAACATGGGCGAGGCGGTGCGGTGGGTTTGCGGGGGGGTGTATACGCCGTCGACGCCGTTGCCGAGCGAACTGTCTTCGTCGAAGCTAGGATATGTCTGGGAGTGGCGGAAGGACGAGCCAAAGCTTGGAGATGTCGCGTTGGAGGGCGGGTAGTTTGAGCGTGTGTCAGACGAGAACCGCCGGACCAAGCCGCCCCAGAGGCTAGACACCGATGACGAGAGGAAGGCGGAGGAACTGGCCGATGGTGCGCTCCCTGTCGGCGTGACGGTGCCCGGTGAAGGGGCAGGCGAGGAGTCATCCTCGGAGGAGCGAGAACGAGAAGGGCGATCCTGTGAAGAGGCGTAGTAGCTCATTTTCTGGCGCGGCTGTCAGAAATCGATGGCGTGTTCGTCAGCAGCAAGGAGCAGGCGGCAGGCAGGCAAGCTCGGACGGTTAGAGGCATGCCAAAGCAGAACGCCAGCCGACAGCGAGACCGATAAATTGTGTGTGTGCAAGGTTCAACGGGTTCAACACGGTCGTCGACGGAGTTATCGAAGCGAGCGACTGGGTGGTGCCATATATTAAGAAGCCAGTTGCTTTGACGATGATGTCGTGTCAAACACCCAGTTTGAAGGAACCGCCTACTCTCGGTACACTACATCCACATATGCATAGAACTGATTCCATGCCTGCAGGTGGCAGCGGGGGGATGCCGTCCGGGAAGTATGTACATTGTACATGTACATGGACATGTACAGAACGTCCGTACTGATAGGGTACTGGTGGGCCTGAAACGAGTTGCAATATACTTGCTGGTCCAAGACCCTTAGCGCATTTCCAGCCGATCCTGGTATAATTAATGCTTGGAGGTGGCTGCAGGGCGGGGAGAGGGGTCACCAAGCCATCCATTTGACACACACCGTACCAACTCTGGCCAGAAAACCAGACCGGAGCGGCGAGTCTTGATGGCTAAGTCTTATACCAAGAGCTTGGAATAATTTGGTGACAGAATATTGCAGGTTTTCCGTATCAAAAGACGTGGGAAAATTTTTTTTCCTTTGTTCTCTTTCTATTTTGATAGGAGCTTGCTAAAGCGCGTGATGCCCTGTCTGACCCCCTCTGGGCTTGGCTGCTCAGAACAGACATCTGGCTCGAAGCCGAATTTCTGTAACAGATAGTCACGAGTTGTTGGCCCAATGGTGGCAATAAATGTGCTCCGGCCTGGCGGCTCCGACCCGGCTTGGCCGTTGGTCTCGTCCAGGAGGTCCAGCACGCTCAACATGCTATCACATCCGCTGGGAGAAAAGACCACGACCCATCTCATTGGACAGTCCTCAGTCTTTTGCAGGAGCTGTTCAAACTCGTCTCGGAAAGACGGCATCTCTCCAGTTCCATAAACCACGATCTCGTCAACCTGGAGCTTCGTCTCCGAAGACAAGTCTGTCCCCATCAGGACGCGAGGGATGATGTCTCGCCGCTGGTCGCCCACGAGGAATAGCAAGGGCGGCTTGGAGGTTCGGTCTTGATACCAGTTCCCGTAATGCCCAAGGATGAACTGGGCGAGGCTGTCACCATTCCCCGTATGCTCGCCAAAGACTTGCAGGGGCGGTAGCTGGGGAATAGCTTTCAGGGCACGGGTGGTCGCCGGCCCGACACTATAGACAGGGACGTCTTGAAGATGAGGCCAACTCTCATCGTCACCACTCCCTTCCTCAACAAGCTTGGTGAAGACCTCGACAGACCGTTGGGATGTGAAGATAAGACCGCCATAGGCACTGTTCTGGGCCTTGCTGATGGATTTATCTTGAAGGAGGCCTCGAACCCTCGCCATCCCTGTTTCATCAAATCGGTGCTCGAGCACAGGGACGAAAGTGGGCTCGAAGTCAAATCCATCGGCTGGGCTCCTGAACAGCTCCTCATAGGCATCGCCAGGTGTTGACCGCGTCTTCAGAAGCAATACGGGAGTTTTGGGCGACATCGTTGCAGCCAATCGGTCGGGGACTTTTTGTATTGACTTCCGCTTGACCGCAATAAAAGAGAGACGTGAGTCACCTTAAGTGAGTGAGTGCATGGAAGTCTTGAGAGAATCCGTGAGGATCCCGACAAGCCCGATAAGTTGCTCATCGCATCTTGGCCCCTGCAGGTCCCCAACGCCACTAGTATACTGCGTACACTCGTCGAGTGCCCCACCCGCCCACTGGAGCTTTATCGATAAGATGAACTTGGCGGGGGACCCTGGTCCGAAATCCTTACCTGTTGGCACCTGACGGAGAGCTGCTTGCTGACATATATATTGGTTAGATGCGCAACCAAAAATATCGAAAGATTCGAAAGAGGAAGAGAGGGACGTGTTTCGCATTGAAGGCTTTGCACTTGATCGAGGACATTCAGTGTTCTGTATCACATAAATTTCCCAATGTCGAGTGAATCGCATACGAAAGCGCCCAATGGAGAGGATGCGGACGCCGTAGCAAGCTCCATCTCTTCTAAGCCGCCGAAGCATATCCCCAAGGGCGTTGTTCTGGGGAAAGATGGGAAACCGTAAGTTTGTTGATCGCTCGGTCCTTCCTCTCCCATCCATTGAGATGGCCCTGAATAACCTTGTTGCTACAGCTGTCGCTCTTGTACATCTGGCGCTGATTTCGCCGCTTGGTCGTCGCAAACCAAATCCTCGCTCAAACTGCCAGCCAAGAAAGCACCAGCAATACCGAAAGACTGCCCTCCCGATATCGCGATGTTGGGTCGAAGCTCATGGACGCTGCTACACTCTATAGCTGCCACATACCCGACTACCCCGACAACCACCGAGCAGTCCGATATCAAAAACTTCATGAGGCTGTTCTCAAAGCTCTACCCCTGCTGGGTGTGCGCCGAGGACTTTCAGCACTACATACAGAAAAAGGAGGTGCGTGCCGGCAGCAGAGACGAATTTGGCAATTGGCTGTGCGAAGCACACAACGAGGTTAATAAGAAGCTGGGGAAACCCATCTTTGACTGCTCTAAGTGGGAAGAAAGATGGAGGACGGGATGGAAACATGGGAGTTGCGACTAAGCGACCGCCGAGAAGCAATGTATTATTATCGCATCACAATGCATAGCATGACGGGCGTGTCCTTCAGGACCACGGGCATTTGGGTCGGCGTTCGAGGGTTGACTGTGTTTCCCCTCTCTATATCCTTTTTTGCTTTCTCTCTCGGATTTCTTCAAGCATCAGACGAGTTATCTCTCCTCAGTCCCCGGTCGGATAGACAAACCTCAAAATATTTGCACGTATATTTGACAGCGCTCACAAGGAGGCAGGTCCTCCAACTGTGATATGGAAATGACAGCAACCAGGGAACCATCTCTGCTTCGATTTGGTACAATTCGCCCAGGTTAGCCCTAGTTGGCTCAGGCAACCTCGAGTACCTTCGGTAAAAGGGGTGGAGAGGGGAATCGAGGGATAGTTCGGCAGTGAAACCAAACCATACGGGTCAAGAAAAGAGGGGTGGTTGCCCACAGGCCCCAGCGAGCGGACATCGATTACATCAGGGGCACGTCTAACTTTGCAGTTTCCTCCTGATGTGCAACGCCCGCTGTCATTTATTGCCATTTGTCGTACCATCAGACGCAATCGATACCAATGGAATGACTAATGCATCACGACTGCTGGTATCAAGCCATATGGCTGGCTATGGGGCTCTCATTGAACAAAACTCGGCCCCTTCCCACCTCATCCGTCGGGTGGTATACTGGAGGTTGAGGGCTCCTGGAATATCTTCTCACAAGAAACCCACCCTCGCCTTTCGTCAGCAAAAGCTATAAAGTTGTTAGGCCTTCCACCGCCGACACAGACCAGTATCGAGATGGCGCCAGATATCAGAACTGAGAGCCTTACAAAGCCCGTGCCTGTCGCCGAGTATTTGTGTAAGAGGTTGCACGAGGTTGGCATCCGCTCTGTTCATGGCCTTCCGGGGGACTTCAACCTGAGACTTCTGGATTTCCTCCCGGAGGCCAAGTTGAAATGGGTAGGCAGTGTCAACGAGCTTAATGCCGGTATGTGCACGTTGTGCCAGTACTTCTGGGTTGGCTGCTGACCATTTACCCAGCATATGCGGCCGACGGCTACGCTCGTGCAAAGGGCATAGGGGCGCTTATCACCACCTTTGGCGTGGGCGAGCTCTCTGCAATCAATGGAATGGCCGGCGCCTACTCGGAGCACATCCCCGTTGTACATATAGTTGGCTGCCCGTCAACCATCTCCCAGCGAAACGGCATGTTACTGCATCACACGCTTGGCAATGGCGACTTCAACGTATTTGCCAACATGGGCTCCCAGATCTCGTGCGATGTGGCCAGACTCAACAAACCCGCCGAGATCGCCGGGCAAATCGACAACGCACTGCGCGAGTGCTGGATCCGAAGTAGGCCCGTCTACATCATGCTACCCACTGACATGGTTGAGAAAAAAGTCGAAGGCAAGCGGCTCGACAACCCAATCGATCTGTCGGAGCTCGAGAACGACGTGGAGCATGAAGATTACGTTGTCGATGTCGTACTGCGATACCTCCACGTTGCCAAAAACCCAATCATACTGGTCGACGCCTGCGCGATCCGGCATCGAGTGCTGGGCGAGGTCCAGGACCTAGTCAAGAAGACCAAGCTACCTGTATTCGTGACGCCGATGGGCAAGGGTGGCGTGAACGAGAACGAGCCAACCTACGGCGGCGTGTATGCTGGCTCCGGCTCCAACCCTGCTGTAGCCGCCCAAGTCGAAGCCGCCGATCTGGTCTTGTCCATCGGGGCACTCAAGAGCGACTTCAACACGGCCGGGTTCTCGTACAGGACTTCACAGCTCAACACCATTGACTTCCACAGCACATACTGCGCCGTCCGTTTCTCCGAGTACCCGGGCGTCATGATGCGCGGCGTGCTCCGCAAGGTGGTTGAGCGAGTCGACCTATCCAAGCTGTCGGCACTCCCCAGTCCCAAGGTCACCAACGAGGTGACTAAGAATCTCGACGAGTCTACCTACATCACCCAGGCGTGGTTTTGGCCTAGGCTGGGCGAGTATCTGAAAGAGGGCGATATCGTCGTCACCGAGACTGGCACGTCCAACTTTGGCATTTGGGAAACCAAGTTCCCGCCTGGCATCACGGGCGTCACCCAGGTCTTTTGGGGCAGCATCGGCTGGTCAGTAGGTGCTTGTCAGGGGGCCGCTCTGGGGGCGCGGGACATGGGAATCGACCGCCGGACAATCTTGATGGTGGGCGATGGGTCGTTTCAGCTTACCTGCCAGGAAGTTAGCACCATGATTCGCCATGGCTTAAATGTTACCATGCAAGTTTATTTCTCAGGTTGATGCGTTTATTTTATGATGTTGATATCGACTAACCAAACTACCTCAGCTTTCTCATCAACAACCAAGGCTTCACCATTGAGCGGTGGATCCACGGTACGGAGGAGGTGTACAATGACATTGCTGGATGGAATTACACACAAATCCCTAGCGTCTTTGGCGCCACCGACAAACAGTTCAAGAACTTTGTGCTCAAAACCAAGGATGATGTTGATACGCTCCTCACGGACAAGGCTTTCAACGAAGGCGGCGGGTTGCAGTTTGTCGAGCTTCACATGCCCAAGCTTGATGCCCCACGAGCCTTGAAGATTACGGCCGAGATTTCGGCCAGGAACAATGCTAGGACTGACTGAGGGAATTGCTTGCGCCGGGGTGGGGATGGGTGCGTAGTTTCCAATAAACAAGCACACGCTCAATTAAGATCCTGCCATAGTGGGCTCTCTTCTTGATAGTAATGTAGAGATGAGGCTTTCCCTGAAAGAATATGACCTGGAGAGTGGGCCATTATTATTCGTGGATTATTTCTGCTGTAGTGCGAAGTCTGGTGGACTGCGGGCCATTGGCAGATAGGTATCGAGAAGGCTGGAATTATGATTTAAACTCCAAATCCAAGAAAGAACAGTACTTTGGTGTCTGAAGAAAAAGCGTGGGTATGTTGGTGAAATTTCATGAAAGTATGATAGGGAGTAGGCCAAAGTTGGGATATCCATCTCGCCATACTGTTTATATGAAGCCTCAGGCTCTGATCCACAGTTAGCCTGGTCGCTGCCCTTGCCGTTTTGCGTAGGAATGCCCTCATTCCCAATCAAGACCATAAATTCTCAATCAAAATAAAAAACTCAATACTAGTCGCCATGTCATCACCGTGATATTCTTTCGTGGTGGATTAGGAAAAGGGGTTGGGAAAAGGGGGATTGCACGTGACCTGAAGGTCAATTGTGGAACAGTTGACCACAGCAACCAAGAACGCCAACGTCTTTAATCGGCAATACACCTCACCTTGCTTGACAATTGAGCTAATACTGAACCCTTGCATCCAAACACTACTTCTGCGGAAAAATATATTGCATTGCCGACGCGACGCGACCCCAATTGAACGGCCATCATCTCTTATTGAAGTCGAGTTATCGACGTTTTGGCATTTAAAAGGCCTGACTTGCTTGATACGTGCTTTTCCCAATTCTGCCAAGACTCTGCATCAAAGCGACTTCACGATGACAGAGACAGGCGGCAAGAGAAAGGGCGCCCCCTCTGGCGGACGAGATGCCCGTGACAAGAAGAAGAAGGTAAGGTAACCACAGTGCCACCGCATATTTCTTGCGATGCATATTCTGCAGACTATGATGAAGTGGCGATCGGGTTGTCAGAACTCAGGTTGCCCCCACCGTCCACTCGCTGGCCGCAACAGCATAGATGGCAGAACATACATGACGAATGGCACTCACCCACACACATTGTTGTTATCCCCCAACCCGAGCGAGCCGTCTTACGCTGTTTGATGTTGCCGCGATGCATGGGACTTTGCTAACCTTTCCGGTTAAAAAAGACAGGAGGAAACGCAGGCAAGTGGAAGACGCCGCACCACCAAGCTAAAGGTTCTTCTGGTAAAGGGTCTTCTGGTGGTCTGTCGGGTGAGAGCAGCCTCCAGCCAGGAGACACAGGGATTTGGGTTACCTGCGCTAGGCACCAAGAGAACAAAGCTGCCAGGGAAGCCACCATGCTGTTTACCGAGGTGTGTAACACCATCCGGGGATCCGTCTCCTTACCACTCTCATCTTTCCAAGGGGCATTTACTGTTTGTTGCTGTGGAGACTGGTTGCTTACTCAGGGGACTGCGCTCACTAGTATGCTGAAAAATTGTACGGCATAAAGGAGAAGGTCGCTACTGAGTCTGACGACGAGGATGGCGAAGACATCGAGGCTTCCATCCAGAGGGAGATTGCGGCGCTGAATACAAAGGCCACTAGTGAGGAGGCGCCCCTCTTCACGCCGTTGAAGATGAGTGTCGACTGCCTCTTGTTTTTCAAGACCAGAGCGCCGATCGAGCCGGTCGAGTTTGTGAGGCGTATATGCCAGGATGCGAAAGCCTGCGCAGATCCCGGGATGCTGAGGAGTCGCTACATGAACCGGCTCACACCGTCGACCGTTGTGGGCAAGGCAAGCGAGAATGGCATCATCGAGGTGGCCAAGGAGGCACTCACTTCCTTCTTCGACCTGAGTGGGAAGCGTGCAGCAGCCAACGCTGCGCCCCGCATGGATCCCGTGGTAACAGAGGAGCCAGCTTCGGAAGGAGGTACTGGACAGGCGGCTCAAGCCGACGCTGTCGAGGGGAGTGCGGGTGCAGATGGATCAAGTGCTGTTGAGGTGCCACCGCTTGAATCGGGAGCTGTAGGTGCTGGTGGTGTCCAGACTCAACAGGGGCAAAAGGCTTTCTCGGTGAGTCATGGCCCTTGATGCTAACAGCTCCATGCTTTCGTCCTTCCGAGGCACTGACTGAGGTCTTTTAGTTCGCAATCCGGCCAACGATACGCAACAATGGCAAGATCAAGCGGGACTTTGTCATCAATGAGATCGCGGGTCTCATCAACAATGACCGCCACAAGGTCAACCTAACGGCGCCCGACAAGGTGATATTAATCGATGTATACCAGGTAAGTTCTCCTTGTTAGAAAGCCATCCAATGGAAACATCATATAACCGAAGCCTAGCTGCTAACTCCTTTGCAGGCCGTATGCTGCATGAGTGTCGTCGAGGGCGACTGGGAAGAGCTCAAACGGTACAATCTTACGGAACTGTATGGATTTGCCAACAAGACCAAGATTGGCGAGGAAACACCCAACGATGAAAACGAGGCAGCTGCTGGTGGACAGGAGAAGATGACTGAGTAAAAGTTCCGTTTCGGTCGGTCATCATGTCACTGCTGGCTGGGGCTTGTTCGCATTGAACGCTTTTGTGAACTCCGAGATTTGCAGACAATAGTCAAATCATCACTGACAATGCCTTAAGCAGCAGCATCAGAGTTAGCCCCCTCGCATCAGCCATCGTGGTCTATCATAATAACACGGATTAATGGGTGAAGTGATGATTGGTGCGTTGGTCAGTCAGTTCAGTCAGCCCATTCACGTTATCGAATGGCGGTTCGCTGAAGAGCGAGGTACAGTTGCAGGGGTCTACTGCGCTAAGCCCTATTCCAGATAATTTTGACGAGTGCACCAACCAAGAAAGTCCCCTGTCTTGTAATAAGCTTGGGGAGAAGATGGAGACAGACCGACTTGTGGCCCGTGACGTCCCCCCGCCCCACCCCCTTGCTAGTGATGCAACAACGAATCGCGGCTCATCAGCCTGCCCTGCGACAACTTTGATTTGAACCCCGACTGAACTGATTTGATCAGGGACGATAAAGAAAGTGTGTCTGTGTGTTCCCAGAGAGGCGGGACAGGACAAGTCTCGGGCAGTTTAGCCGCTTCTATTTATTCCCAGAAGCAACAGTACAATCTTAAACATCAGCTTTCCCTAATCGATCCCATCCGCTTGACCGTTTTCAAAGACCGGCCGAGAGTCGGCATGTGTCTGTTGGTTCAACGTCCATGTACATGTATCACGTAATAAATGACAGAACAACTGCTAGACTACCTTGGCAGGGTACCGAGAGAGCTGGAGCCTGGAGATTGGACTTTTTGGTGCTTCATACTGTGTGTGTGTGTGTAAGAAATCCATCGAAGAGTGGATTTCCTGATTGATGTTCACCGTAGCATAGTACTGAGTTGCCTTGCATACCTTCATAGCAGGCCTCGGGTATCAGGCAATCTGACTCCCCCCTTCGTATTCGCCTACAGATTACACACTGGAATTTGTAGTCGAGAGTTCATTTCCGGTACCATTATGCAGATTGTATATCCACATTTCCCTTCCATGACTCTTCCTGTTGAAGTCTACAAGTTGGCTTTCCCAGGCAGCCAGGTCAATTCTAGGTTCTCTCGCTTAATCTTGACCAATCAGGTCATTCTCGCCTCGCTTGTTGTGCATGCCACCTCTGGGAGAGAGTGACCGGAAAATACCCTTTTGCACTTTTTTTGTCTCTCGTTTCGTTTTCCCATACCAGTCCCTGCCTGGTGAATCTTCATCCGTTCATGTTACAATAGAGTACATACATACCCGTACCTTCGTGTATGATGTCTCTACCTAAATTTCAACGAACAGCCCGTCTCCAATCAATCAATGGCTACTAAAGGCGGCACCGCTCCTTCCGAGGTGTTTATGATTTGGCGCCTGGCTCATTCCGTCTTTCCGTCGTTTTTGTTCTTCAGCTCGACCACCCGACATGTCTGGACAAGAGTGACTTGGACACTGCCTGCGAATGGACATGTCAGCCGTCATTCCGGTGGCGTCCCGTCCCCAGACGTCGGGGGGCATTCGTTTTTCGTCACCTTCCTGATTCTGTGTTACATTTTAGAGCGTTGGCTCGGCACGTTGTAGCGGTCAACAGGGCTCTTCCTCCCACCCTTCACATTGGAAACTCGCACCGAGCGCGGCGTGCAATGTTGGGTTGGGTTTCCATCAGAGGTTGTACGAGTAGTGTACATACTGCCCCCCTGCCATTTCGAAGGTTGCACACAACTTGCAGATTTAGCGGCAGACTGGCGGACTGTTACACAAATACCCGCACCCACGCTCGCATGTATCCAGGTTTATTATTGGGGAGCTACATACTATTGTATGTACGATCACTCTTTGAGTCTCTACATTCGGAGCAAGCTGATGGTAGAAGGAAACGCCCCTATGCATAGTCTCTCTGATATATGTCGGTATTAACCACGGAACTTTGGAAGAAAACGTGGCACAATCCCGATCCCGACTCTTACAGCCACAATGTATCTGCTCAGACACATCACGAGAAAGAAGGGTGACAAAGACCAAAAGAAGAAGACATTGACGAGACTCCACGCACGGGTTCGCTCGCCAAGTCGGTGCCCCTCCCCCTTCATCATCTTAGTCTCGTCTTTCTTTAGACTCCGCCGTTTCGTTTTCTAATTAGCGAGTTGCCCAGCGCGCGCCACCGCGTCGCGCTTCTTTTCCCCGCCTCTTTCTATATTCTCGCTTGCTTGACGCAATCAGAGAAGAGCACCAGAACCAGAAGCAAGCCCCAAACAACACAGCCCACTCACAGCTTTCCCGCTGGGTTGTATTCCGTACCAACTGGAAGAAATAACAAGGTTATGGCTCTCCCCCTTCCCCCCTCTTCTTCAAACAAAGTGGCGTCGGCCATGTCATGGCATTCAGGTCTCTAGCCACTTTAGTTCCCCCCGTCTTCTACTTGAGTACTTCTCTCTCGCTACACTCAGCACCTCATTCGTCAACCAAGGGAGCACTGGGCTCGCTCCACGAAACCCGCTCTTGGCAGATCTATGGGGAGGGGCACAGGGGGATCTCTGTCTCTTTTTCTTTCTTAGAACCCGCGCCTCCGCGTGCTGTTGGGAGTAAAACCCAGCTGTCTTCATCACGTCTTCGCGCTTGTCCCCTTTACAGAAAATTGAGCCCCAAGGATGCCTTCTCCATATTGTTAGTTCTTGGTTCTGGTATTAGCGTTCCCGCTGGCGCGGGTTGGCATTGGTATTGGCCTGAGCGGCCTACTTGGCTGGGTTGCAAATATTCGCTTCTTCTTCCCACGTCTCGATCGAACAACCCCCCTCCCCAATGGCCTGTATAATTTCCTTTTAAACGTGGGCACACAATACGCGCACAATACTGGTAACAAAAGCCCTTGCCTTAAGCTTTTTGCCTTGCTGGACCCCCTGGTGAGATATACGTAGTAGAAAAGGGGGTGTTGTTTTAGAAGAGACACCCGGGGTCCGTTTCTTGCGGCTCTCGACGGCAAACCCGCCCATTATCCAAGGGGTTTCTGTGTGGGTGGTTCCTTTTTTTTCGTTTGCAATCACCCCTTTTGGTCGTCGTCCGTCGCCGCCGACATCCCCAGCTGATACCCACCCCAAAAGACAATTAAGTTAAGCACATATATGTCAACGGCCACCCTTTCCCTCCCCGTGGAGATGTTGAACATAAAATGCCATCATTGTCTATTACTTGCCGCTAAGGAGCTATTTCCAACAACAACTGGTTACTGATGCCCTCGCAACAAACAACTCGGCGGGTATATCTCTCTCCCAGGGGAAAAATCAACAATCAAGTCACCAAACCTATTTTTGCCAACCGATCAATATCTCACCCTTATCCGGAGTCACACGCAACCTTCCATTATACCCATCTAATAAAGCGAGTCTTGTCTTGTCCCACCTCGCCTGCCCTTTCCCAAGCCCCTGAGACAGACTGTTCCATGTGTCGACCGCCAACTGAGCAGTCCGTCCGGACCGTTCTTAGCACAATATTGCCATCCGATGTCGCTGTCGAGAGTGTACAGGCTGTGCCCTCGTTCGGGCTGCAGCGGGTATATGAAGTCGTCCTCTCGGATGGCAGGGCGCCGCTGGTGCTCGTCTTGCCACCGCCTTCCATGGTGAGGCTGCTTAGAAGCGAGCAGATAATGGTGGCATCCGAAGCGGCGGCGGTAAGATGGATCAGGGAGAATTACAGACTCCGGCCTATCAAAACCTTGACGGCGAAAGGGGAAGATGAGGATGAGGGCATGGGAGGAGTGACGGTCAAGGTGGAGCAGGACGACAACGAGGGGGGTCCCTCATCATGGGATTCTCCTCCTCCAACGACGACGACCTCTCCTTCTTCTGGTTCCCCAACAGATCTGCTCCGCTTCCTACCAACACTGGTCCACTCCTCTCCAGACAGGACAAACGCCCTGGGGTCCGCATTCTACTTCTTCTTGCCCACACCCGGTACACCCCTCGTCATCGCGCCCAACCCGCCTCTCTCGCCCCCAAAACGCCGGCAAGTCGACTCACAGATAGGCCAACTTTTCCGACGCCTAGCCCAAGTGACCTCGCCGTCCAGGAGATTCGGGCCTGTGGTGGCTGTCCTGGCCCCGCCTTCTCCTCCCCATTATCACAAGCAACTTCCAGGGGTCTCTAGCGCCGGGGGTCTCATGGTGACGAACGGGACTGGAACGTGGACCATGGCGTTCCACTCCATGCTGGAGGGAATCCTCCGGGACGGCGAGGACATGGCGGTGACGATTGCGTATTCGGCGATACGTCGACATTTCCACCGCCTCTGCTATTTTCTCGATGCGATCACAGTGCCGCGCCTGGTTATTGTCGAAGGTGCTGAGGACGCGAGTGTGTTGGTCATTTCCTCCCCTGCGTCGGAGGACGGGGGAGCTCTCAAAGAAGAAAGGGAAGAAGGGTCAAGTCGTCTGCGCGTCAGCGGGATCCGCGACTGGAGCCAATGCATCTTTGGAGACCCCTTATTCGCGACCGTGTTCAGCAACCAGCCCTCAGAAGGGTTCCTGGAGGGCTTTAACGGCACAAAGATAGAAGAGGCAGGAAGTAGATCGGGCATCTCGCTCAGCAGGGACGTCATCCAAGACGTGGAGTCGGCAGGCATTAGACTACTCTTGTACCAAGCATACCATGCCACGGTCAGCATCGTCAAGGAGTTCTACAGGCCGCGGGTCGACAGCAGTAAGCGGGAACTCGAGGCAAGAAGGAGGCTGAACGAGGTCCTGGCAAAACTGGGAGAGGTACAAGATGACCCCAAGAAGAGACATGAGCGGCCGGGCAGCGAGATGTCGCCGGCTAAGAGAATTAAACACGAAGAGTACGACAGGGATGAAAGGAAATATTAGAGAAGAGGTAAACAAACACTGCGAAGTGTGCATCCAGTAGGGCTAGATATTAGTTAAATTGGCCATGCCATACTTACTACGTTATATATCGTGGTGCTGGGGCTACAAATTCTAGGCTGCCCGACTCGAGGGCACATCAACTTTGTGTTGTATTGTCCTATTTCTTTTCGTCGTCCGAGTCACCCTCATCCCGGGGCAGTGTCATGCCCATGAGGCCAAGGAGGTTTCCCGCAGGACCTGCCATGCCTGCTTGACTCTTGAAGCTCTCCAGCAGGTTTTTGGCAAGGTTGAAGTCGATATCCACCATGTCATCATCCTCCGCTTCAACTGCATCTGCCGATCCTCTTCCTTCGTTTGTATTTGCTTTAGGTTTGAGCGACGGCAGTGCCTTCTTCTTCGAAGCGGGCTCTAATGATAATGCATCGAGCCCGTTTAGCTCTGACTCCATTTGTGCCATGACCTTGTGGATTTCTTCAACCTCGTCTTCCTCCTCGTAGGACCCGGACTCGGAATTATCTGCGTGGCCGCTGGCGACAGCTTTCCCCTTGTCCTTTTTCTTGCCGACGTCCTCGGATGGTAGGCCCATTATCTCTCTCATCATTTTAGCAAACTGTTCTTCGTCAAAACTCACTTCTTTATCCTCATCTTCACCTTCATTTTCAAGAGTATCGTCCGCTTCGTCTTCGCTGTCGTTGTCTTCGTCCATCTCATCGACCTGGATGCCGTCGATCCCTGCATCCTCGTCGTTTAGGAAGGACTCAAAGCGCGACACAATCTTTTTTAGATCTGCTTCGGTCTGAGCGTTGCCGAATCCTGTGCCTTTCGCTCTGGGCTTGCTGCAGCCATGCCCGTTAAGCTCCTGTTCGAAGTCGGCATAATTTATGTCCATCCACGAATCGTTATCCTCGCGCTCCACATTTTCCCACTTCTTGATTTCTTCGTCGGTAGGGAGTGCCGAATCCCCGTCTTCCTCGAGGTCATCTAGAAGCAGTGCGACTTCCCGGGCGAGGCGGTTGTCGCTGTCATGGGCGTCTCTTGCCAGAATTTCGAAGCCGGCTGAAATCTTCATGCCCAGCTCAAGTTGAGCGAGTTTATGCAGGTCCAAACTGTTCTCTGTAGTGTTGTCGTGCTCGACGGACTGTATCAGACCTCCCCAAGCTGATATGGCCTCGAACCTCTGGGATTTAAGCTGGGCATAGAGGACTTTAGTGAAGCGTATGCTGATAGTAACAAGATCTGTTGGCGGGAATAGTAAATGGTATGTGGGGGATAGAAGCCGCTTGACGATGACAGGATCCCGGAGATAGAAGGCTTCTGTAGCAGGAGAAATGGCTTTTGGTCTTGCATGTAAAATATACGCCAGCCTCCTTGGTATAGTTACTACTGCATAGTGCAGAGAGTCGGCAACCCGACCGGGGTATTTCTCGAGGCGGTAGAATGCCTCTGCTTCAACAAAGGTCGAGTGGAGAAGTGAATCTGGGTTTGACCGGATAGCATCAACCGCGTCTCGCAGAGACAGCGACTTTGATCCCGCCTTGCCTTCCGCAGTACTTAATGGGATTATGCGTAGCTTGCCCTCATGGATCCATACCCGGTTGCCGTCGTTCTCCGGACTGAGCCACTCGGGCAAGACTTTGGCGGCCTCGATCAGAAGGAACTCCCCGTCGTTGTCAAACACCCGAATCCAAAGACTAGGCAAGTCTTTGCTCAGCTCCCGAAGTAGGAAGACAATGAGCCATTCGTCCTCGACGTTGTCGCCATAGTCGGTTGTCCCGTGAAGATAGGCCAGCCCTAGGCAGCTTTGTTAGAACCTTCTCTCACTTAGAGTCTTGGACAGGCCCTTAAACTGCGCGAATCATTCGAGAAGTTCATGGCAGGTTACACAAAGCCAGCCAAGGGGCAAAGATAAGTATCTAATACAAGAAAGAGCGCGCGAGAGAGAACAAGAACTCACCATTTTGTATCTTGATTTCGAGGTTGAAAGCATCACGTTGCCAAATGTAGTCCTTGGCGAGCTGACTCAGCTTCTTCGTGGCTGCCTTTCGCACAGTCTCCAAACTCGGAAGGGGGGTTCCGCTCGTCTCGCTCGTCTCGTTCTTGCCTCCAGCAACGAAGAGCATGTATTCAACACAGTTTTCGGGAAGAGTCATTCGGAAGCCATCGAAACCCTCATCTCCGGGCCGGAGCTCGCCTGCTGGATTCATCGTAGCCCGCAGCTGATTTGGGACAGAGTGTTTTGCACCCGCCGTCGCTTTTGTTATCTTTCGTTGATAACGGCTATTCTTGTACCAAACCTCACTCCGGTTCACCGTCTTCAGACGAAAGCATACAATAACTCTTGCAAAGTCGAAATATCAGCCGTACTCGGGGAGCTTGATGTTTCGTGAAATACGGGCATAGCAACTTCTCAAGTTCAAACGGGACTTGAACGGACCCTCTGCCGTTTGAGACGCGCTCTGACAAGGTTGGTGGGGGTCCAAACGGCAGGGCCACTGCCAAGGATAGTGGGGTAGTGGGAGGCTTGGGCCAGGTACCTCTGAGGTGTTTAGGGCAGCACTGATTGTTACCAGCAAACCAAACTGTTTGGGTATTGGGCCCGGTCAGTAGATCGGCTTCGTGCTGGGACCACGCGTTTAAGTTGCGACGCGTTGATTGCATCTCGCCATTCAAACGCGATATGCACCGAGACTTGCAAACTTTCCTCGTAATTCGTTGATCCAGCAAACCGCCTTTAACACGCCCTCAACTACTCAGCGATTATATTTGGCAATATTTCTGAACGGGCAATCACCCGACCAGAAAATGCCGGGAAGAACAATAAACAACATCGGGGCCGAGTCCAGGAAACGCTCTCGCCCTGCGCCCCCACCCGACAGCGACGAGGATGAGGCTGTAGACGAGCGGCAGGCACGTCCAAATGGTGACGCTGTAAGTGTACCCATCTCTTGCATATGCTACATAGGATGGAAATGACTTACTCTTGATAGCGAAAACGAGTTCGAATCTCCGATGCTGAGTCCAGCAAAAATGCCCGACGACTTATCCGCGAGTCGACGCCCGGCACGTCCGATGACGACGATGACGAGGAGGCTCCTAACGGCACCAGAGAGGCAAACTCGCCAGAATCCCCAGCAAAGACTCAGTATGAGTTAATGCGCGACGGCAACTTTGAGCACCTACAACACCAGGCTGCCGATGACCAACGTGCCACCCAGAGACTGCGTTTCAAGCCGAACCTGCTCGGCGACAACGCTATTGCTGATAATGGAATTATTGAGAGCATTACATGCGTAAATTTCATGTGCCATCAGCGGCTGCACTGCGAGCTGGGCCCCTTGCTCAATTTTATCGTGGGCGAGAATGGCAGTGGGAAAAGCGCAATCCTCACTGCGATAACCCTATGCCTCGGCGGCAAGGCTAGCTCCACCAACCGAGGAGGTAGCTTGAAGAGTTTCGTCAAGGAGGGCTGCGACCGTGGTGTGCTGTCCGTCAAGATCAAGAACCAAGGTCAGGATGGCTACAGACACGACGTTTACGGAGACTCGATCATTGTGGAGCGACACTTCTCCAAGATCGGCGCCAGTGGCTTCAAGGTGAAGACCGAGCTTGGCCAGATTATCTCGACGAAGAAACAGGAGGTCGACGAGATTGTTGAATATTACGCTCTGCAGGTGGACAATCCGTTGAACGTCCTCTCCCAGGACAACGCGCGCCAGTTTCTGAATGCTGCCACCAAGACTCAGAAATACAAATTCTTCATCGAGGGTGTGCAGCTGCAGCAGCTGGATAATGACTACCGCCTGATTTCCGAGAGTCTTGAGCAGATGGTGGCCAAGGTGCCCGATCAGGAAGAACGGGTCAAGCATGCAAAAGCAGCCCTGGAGAAGGCAAACCAGCTGAGGGAAGCTATCGAAGGGAACAAACAAATCCGCATCAAGTACCGCACCCTACGTCGCCAAATGGTTTGGGCACAAGTTGAAGAGCAGGAGCTTATTCTCAAGCAACGAGAGGAGGCGCTCGCTCAAGCCCAAATCAGAGTTGCGGATGTCCAGCGATTAGTCTTGGAAAAGCAGCACGCTCTGCAAGTGGCTGATGACCAGATTCGGCGTGCTCAAGAGACGGCTGATAACACCAAACAAGAAGAAGACGAGGTGGCGCGGCTGGTTGAAAAGGCGGATGAAGCGTTCCAGGCCTTTCGCAAAGAAATCGAGCATCTTCATATTGAAGAGCGAGAAGCTCATCAACAATATAAAGCCGCACTCGAGAACATCCGTGACCTAGAGAAAAAGATAGCTGCTGAGTCGAAGCGTCTCGAGGACGCTAACGGCGAGGCACATTCCCTTAAGATCCGAGAGCTCGAGCAGGCAAATGCCAAGGTCGCAGAGATTACTCAAGAAATCGAGGACAATAAGGCTCGTGAGCCTGATCTCATCAACCGTGTTGACGACTCCAAGAAGGCATTAGGGAGGATCGGTGATGATCACCAACGAAAGCAGAAGGAGATTAGTAATGCTCAGTCGAACATCGAGCGCCTCAAGGAGATGCGCAACACCCTCTACAGTGCGTACGAACCCGGCGTTACTAAGCTCATTCAGATGATTGAGAGGGATAACAGGTTTGAGAATAAGCCCATTGGCCCTCTGGGTGCTCACGTTCAGCTGCTCAAACCTGAGTGGTCATCTATCCTCGAGAAGACCTTTGGAGCGAATCTCAATGCTTTCCTTGTCACCAGCAAGCGTGACCAGAAGACTCTGCAGGAGATGATGAGCAATTCGGGCATTAGGAACTGCCCAGTTCTGATCGGCGGTCGGCATTCAATCAATCTGGATGGCAAAGAGCCCGATGCATCATTTGACACGATCCTTCGTGTGTTGAAGTTCGATAACAACATGGTTCGAGACCAACTGATCATCAACAACATGATCGAGCAAGTGATCTTGATTCCCGAGCGACTTAGAGCTCAGGAAATCATGTTCAGCGGTGCGGCGCCGCGCAATGTCAAGGCTTGCTTGTCATTTCATGACAAGAAAATAGGCGAAGGCCTTCGGTTGACGAGGAGCGATGCAAATGGAAGCATCTCCACCTCACCAGTCATACCAAGCCACAATCAACCACCAAGAATGAAAACGGATTCTGATTCGCAAATTGCCTACCACCAAGATATCCTGAAGCAGCTGGAGGCCGAGTACCGACTAATAGACGGCGAGAAACGACAGAACCAGCAAGTCGTCCAACGCTGCCAAGCCGAGTTGGCGGATCTGGCAAAGGCTCGGAAAGCACTTGACAGTAAGATCAGACATGCCCGAGTTGAAGTTTCTCATATTGAAGGCGACCTGGATCAGTTTGACGGCGCCGACGGTCGGCTCCAGGGTCTGCAAGAGCAGCTCAAGGAGACAGAGGTCCAAAGAAATCATTACGGATTGCAGTACGGCACTCTTGCCAACAAAAAAAAAGAGAAGAACGAGAACGTTGAGAAAGCCAACAAAACGCTCAAAGAGGCCAAGTTAAAGATGAAGGATTTCGAGGCACGTCTAGAGAAGAATTTGGTGAAACTGAAAGGGCTTACCGATAAGCGTCGTATCGAGCTTACCGAGCTCAACGAAGCGGTCTCGAGCGAAGATATCTACAAAGAGGACCTCAAGGTTGCCGAGGGAAAGCGCGAGAGACAGCGTGACCACGTTATCGACTTTATTGCACAGGCCAATGTCGATTTCTCACCTCGGTCACCAATCCCTGAAAACGAGACGCAAGAGAGTTTAAAGAAGAAGTATGAAGCTCTCGGGAAGCGGCTCGCAGAACAGGAAAAGAAGACGGGCATGTCGGACAAACAGGTTATGGAGCATCTCCTACAAGCTAAGGAGTCCTACAATAAGGTAATGGGCGACCTCGAGTCTATCAAGGAGGTAAACGCAGGTCTCAGAGACACCCTCAATCTACGTCTGGAAAAGTGGAGAAAGTTCCAACGCTACATCTCATCGCAGTCCCGCGCCAACTTCATCTACCTGCTGAGCGAGCGCGGCTTCAGGGGCAAGTTGCTTCTTGATCACGAGCGCAAGGCCCTGGATCTCCAGGTTGAGCCAGACCGGACGGAAAAGCGAGCAGCGGGACGAAACACCAAGACTCTTTCGGGTGGCGAAAAGTCATTCTCGTCCATTTGCTTACTTCTCTCGATCTGGGAAGCCATGGGCTCGCCGCTGAGATGCTTGGATGAATTCGACGTATTCATGGACAATGTCAACCGCGCCATTAGCACCAACATGCTGGTGAGTTGCCACACCCTTTATATGTCTATTTGGCAATGGCTTGCTAACATTTGGCTGTAGATTACTGCCGCGCGCCGATCCGTCAATCGACAATATATCTTCATCACTCCAAACGCCATTGAAGGCCGAAACACGCTGGACAAGGACGTCAAAATCATCCGGTACGCTATTTGCAGTTTACGCTTTGAAGATAGTTAACTGATACTTTATTAGGCTCACTGATCCCCGTCAACGGACACTGGCTGATCACTGATCCTCTATTCAACCCCCCCAACCCTTTTTTATTTTTATTTTTTTTAAGAGCTGTTGGTGTCTTTTTGGTACAAATTCGACTATCTCTGTAATGATTTCGTGGGCGAGAGCCTGCTGGGTTGCTTTCTCTAATAGGAAAGTTAGTGTTGGCTTATTCGAGGCTAATATGTTTTGGCTTCGCTGGGAATGAGACGGATCCCAATATCCCCTCGAGTCGAGTTTCTTCATCTCGACAGATATCTTTCAGTCCCTGGAGAATACAAAATATAGAGTCCAGGCCTCGCGGCCAGTAGTCATAGTATGGATCTTTCTAAGGATGAATGTTCTAGTACACTAGTTCGTAACACTTAGGAGTCTATTGTTGTACATCACAAGTATGAATCGCCATGTCCTCCTGGGACTTGCCCCCTATATCCGCATGCCCTTACTTCTAAGCACATTGAGACTGGCGCTCGCCGTGAAGCCAACCCATTCCCGGACCGACCGGGCAATGTTGCCGACCTCGTTGGCCTCTCCAAGGCGCCTCCGCAAGAAGTTGCGAGTGTCGAAAAAGCCTGGCGAGTGGTCCGTGGTCATGAACAGCTCGGCCGCAGCATATATGGTGGAGAGGGATGCCCGCTTCGTGTACCACGTTGGGTCGACAGCAACGTCGCCCGCCAGAAACAGAATCTCGTCGGCAAGCATGGCCAGCTCCTTTATGGATGCTGGGATGTAGCTAGGTTGCGCCATGATGGCAAGAGCCTGTCGCAACAACACCAGGAGTCAGCAGGCAATTCTTTTTTTTTTCTCGGTCGACAACTGCGAGCGGAACGTACCTCCTGCCACCGCCCCACAATGTCGGTGTTCCCGAGCAGCCGCTCCCAAGTTAAAGCCTCGACCTTGGCGGCGACGGAAGCCGGGTCCGACTTATCGTCCAAGGAAAGAGCAGTCTTCCGCGCCGCCAGCGCCTCCCGCTGCTGCACAAGATGCCACCGGATCAGACCGAACGCCCCATCAGACAGCAGGTTTGTGCTGATGTCGAGATAGCCCGCCTCCCGCGCGCCAATGGCCAGTGCCGCGTCGGAGAAGCCATGTTTGGGGACCTGTTGGTATGCGGCGGTGAGTATCACTTCCTCGGCCGCATTGAAAGGGCCTGCCGGCGCTGGATGGTCGTACGAATGGTAGGCTCGAGGACGGAAGCGGCAGGGAATTACCGAGGCGCATGGTCGAGAGGAGGAGAAAGCGGGGGGTGTGGGTTGGTGTCGTGGGAGGAGAGGAAGTCGAGATGTGCTCGGGGCTGTGGCGGTCGTGGTCGTCAACGCCCTTCTGGGAATAACTGATGATGAATTGGGACGATGACGCAGCACCAGTGGTGTTCGCCGAGCCACTGCTACTGCGCTGCGGGTAGAGCACGACGAAACGGCAGGAGACTGCATTGCGCTATTTGACTTGGGGATGGCTGGCTGGTAATTGTCGCTGTCATCGCCTCGCGGAAACAGAATTCACGATACCAGCAATCCCTGCTCCAAATGCCCATGCTTGGCTCTCGTAATCCCTGACCCGAAAGTGATCAAAGCTTCTTTTCCGCTCCTCGGCGCTGCATCGGGGAACCTCGACTAAGTGGACCCCCTCCCCATAAAACTTCCGTGCGGTCCGCGCCCCGCGCCCCGCGCCTAGCGCCCCTAGCGCCCCCAAGGTACCCTAGATGCCTAGCTGCAGTTGACGGACTTCCAGTTGCGGCAGCCAGAACAACACCACCTAATGTTCCAGGTTTAGTGAGGGGGCTTCCATCCATTCAATCATTCATTCCATCTCGTCATCCTTTCCTTTCATCCCCTCTTCGCCGTCGATTTCCCCTTTCGTCTTTGTCCTCACATATTGAGCACTCTCGTTCTTCAAGTCTTACTGAATGTGTTCTTTTCTTTTTGCAATTGCCAATTTTCGGAGCGGCTGACATTGGACCACTAAGGTTACAGACACGACGCCCAGGGGCTGCCTGCTCCTGCAATATAGGAGACCCGGAGAGAGTGGCATCGATGCTGCTTTCCAACGCTGCTGCCGCGGGGTCTTTTGTCTCCTCTTTTTTCCCGCCATCCACCCAATGTTGGGGGTTTCGATGAGGGAAGCAAAGCACACGCAGAAAAAAAGAAGCGTAAACTAGGGAGGGAATATGTATGTACCAAGGAAGCTAATGCAAGCGCGCATGGGGGCCAGATGTGATATCAAGCACTCGAGGACAAGAAAGGGTCTTCGTGCCGAGATTCACTCCCTGGTTCATGGCCAGCATCCCATGAGGTCTCCTTTTTCTGCTGTCCATCTTAACGGGGAAGCTGCCGTCCCGTCCCTGATGAGCCAGAGTAACTCCCCTCCTCTTATTTCCCCCTTCTTCTGGCTTGTGGATGCATACAGGGCCGTGGATCGGGTCACAGAGACGGTCGCCAGAGACAGACAAGACCTATGCATGATATCGATATGAACCCTCTCGCAGTCAAGCACTGCAGCTGTTGCGGACGAATGGCATGGCAAGACAGCAGCACCAAGAGTCATGACCATACGCACACCTTGTTGTGACGGGCCCCCCCGTGGCCGCAGGCCGCGGCGTGCCTTGGTTGCCTCACAGCTGCGTCTTCTGCATTCGGCCGCTTCCTCCGTGCGGATTCAGGTCCCCGGCCCGCTCCACTTTCTCCCTCCACTGCCGAAACGGTCGTGGTCCAGACCTGATTCGAATATTGGGGCTACCTGCAAAAAAGAGAAAAAAGAGAAACCATGTCGCACAGTCGGCGGTTCTTGCGCACAGCAGCTCTTGCAGGACATGTTTTCAATTTTTATTAACCGATACCAGCCTGCATTGGCCAGCCACTTGCGCGTCTTTGGTTGGCCAGGGTGAGAGATGGGGGACGAGATTTGCTCCGTTTCAAAACATCGGCGAAGTCGACCACTGGACGCCGAGCTTCAATATCAAACCAAAGCCTTCGTTCTGGCCCCTCCCCCTTCCCCCAGTGGGTTGGTGTGCGGGCTAGGCTGGGCTGCGACTGGGGACCATAGACAAGGCCGGGAGGCTTTCAGCCAACCCAAACGCCCAGAGACCAAAGCACTTGCTTCAGTGGGCGGCAGCTCAGGCAGTAGCCAGGGTACGAACACAAATGTGCCTGTCGAGAGCATGAAAATCTTTGCACCGACATTGCATATCTGACGGGCGGGTGAAATATACAGCTGTAGCGGCAACGGGATTGGTTGAGCTCATCACCAGTGTACCGCCACTCACCTGTTGTGTCACCGTCCAATGAGTAGGCTGGAGGGGTTGAGACTTAGACCGGGAGCTTGAAGCACCGCGCATAGGGCAGGCTAATGCCAGTCCGTCCGTTGCCTTTCCGGAAGGAAGGCCTCGATGGCGACATGTTTCGCTGGGTGTGCTTGACCCTTTCGCCCCCGTTGGCAAGCTCCTCCGCATGGTGGGGGATCCCTTCGAGCGCGAAAAGCGTGCGCTGCTCGAGTCACCTTCATTGCCCTTTCTGTCCTTTCTTCTCTCTCCTCACTCTCTCCTTCCCTCATTTTAACACTAGTTTCCCTTGGTCTTCAGAGCATTCTTCAAGCTTCGAGCTGCCATATTCAGGAGATCTTATCAACCACTTCAACGACACCCGGAAAGAGGAGGGAGAGAAGCCATGTTGCCCCTCCGTATCCGCTGAATGGTGATATGGAATGTCATTCAATTGGAAGCCAGGACAGATGTCACAGGAAAACGGCGAAGCCGTGATTTCTAGTCCAGTTTCGAACCAAGGTTTGCTGTGCAGGCTATCGCCGGAGCGGTTGGAAGGAGCTCAACCGCATGCCGTTATAAAAGGAGTGACGAGCTTGGAAGAAGAGAAGGATACTCGTACTCGAAAATGGGCGCTTATTCTACTCCCCAGTTGAACTTCACAGGCAACAGGGGGCAAAGAGAGTAAACCAACAACCAACAATGTCTAGACGCCCATCGATGTTTCGACCAAACTTTCTCTCGAGGAGACCACATCTTCAGAGTTTTGGTAAAGCATGTCGAAGAGTCCAGATAGGGACACGGTTGCGTCTAAAAAGTTATACGGGAATGTTGTCCGCTTCTGATCTGTTACCTACTAATGCTTGGCTCGGTTGCTGGCGGCACGAAGGCGACCCAACATGCTGTAGGTGCGGGAAGTGAGCCCTTGCCATCTGCAGGTGCAGTTTACCCCCCCCCCCCGCGTGTATGAGCCATTGACTCGTTGGACAGACCTGTGAAGGAGAAGCACGAACATGCGCAAAATACAGGTTATTACATGGACTGTGAGTATTTCAAATTCACTCATTCCTTTGGCCACTGACCGGTCGACAAGGCCAACGGAATGCGTTCCGGTTCTGATCGCCACCGAATCGGTGACAGTGAATGACGGGGGCCCTTGCCTGCTTGCTTGCTGGCTGGCATTCCCAAATCTCCAAAGAGCCGCAATTTCAACGGGAAGAGATTCATCAAAGCCAGGGGTCGGTTACGAGAGAAACGAAACCAATAATCGGTTGACATTGACAATACCTCTAGATCCGTCCGTCGAACACTCGGAGTCACAGACAGAATCTGCCAGGTTCGTTGAACGGCTTTCACGAACCACTCTCCCCCGCCTGCCTGCTTCTACCACTTTTCTCCAGCAATCAGGGGAAACGAAATGCCAGCTTTGATTTGCTGGAGCCAAGTGATTTAGGTCCCGCTGACCCTGCAACCTCTTCGCCGACTTGCCTTTTATGGCCATAAGGCTGCCATCATGTATACGGATACAGGATGACGAGGAGAGAAAAGTTTTTCATCTGGGCTAGGACATGATGATGCCTCGTCTCAACCCCTCAAGCCCCCGTTGATCCATCTCGGTGAAGCTCCTCCCCACCCACTTAACCCTTCCCCGAATACTTGACATTTGCTTGCCTTATCAGGTGCTAATAATCAGCTGTCTTGGTGCGGAAGAGACGGCTGATCTCTGAAGAGTAAACGGCTTTTTAACGTCGTGTGTGCACGTGTCACAGTTAGGTACCTATCTTTGGCTTGTTTGGCCTGATGAAGTAGCAAGGACCTCGGAGGGCTGAAACAGCATCTCAGTCTCGCTGATCACTGGTCTTGCGTCAACCCATCAACGCCATCCATTGGACAAAGTGAGGTTAACTGGTTGGTGCATCATTTGAACTCTACCTTGTTCCAGTTTGTTCCCCACGACACTGTGTCTGTCTAACAACTGGCAAGACCGGCAATCGACGAGTCTTCAACTCTCACTTTTTTCTCTCTATCTATATTCAAGTAATCCATTAACTGGACGGTCTTGTCCTCCCTCTTAGGTAACCAGCAAAACAAAAGCTTCAGAGTGCTACGCTGCCATCTGGTCTTTTCGGGGTTATAGCCAGTACATGTATACCTAAGCTCTGCATCCCGCACAGCCTTTCGAAGAAAGAGACTGCATGCAAGCTTGACCCTTGACAGAGAAATATTCCCCCCCAACTTGTTTAAACGTGGAAGCCTCGTCGGGGGGGATGTATGTACATGTACAATAATATATGTGCATGTACCAGGTACCATCTCAACTTCCCTACATGCGCCTCAAGCCACTATAACGAGCAAATCCCTGCCTATTTTGGTGAAATGGAAGTTTTTTCTGCATGTTTAATACCAGCCTTAATCTGAAATTCAATTGCGACATGTCTCTCGCATTTCGACGGGTTCCCGTTTGGCAGCTTGACTGGTCCGTTTTTTCTCTCCTGGCAGGAAAGTTTTCGCAGTGGGGCCCCACCTTGAACATCCAGTCCTTTCCTCAGCCTGGGCTGGTTTCAATTTGCCGATTCTCTGGGCAGAACGCGACCGAGCAGATTCGTCAACAGCTGCTGCAGCTCGCTCGTGCTTCCCTCCCGCTCACGACACATCCAACTTCTCCCCTCCTCGAAGCTCCTTCAATCCGGAGGCGCCATTTGACCATTCGCCCATTTGCTGCCTCCCAGGTCCACAAATCTGCCAAGGGCTCCACTGTCAACCTCGAATCCTTGCGGCGCTTTCTTGGGCCACCGCCCGACACGCGTTCTCGCTGTTGATCACCCTCGTACTGACCTTTTGGCCGTCAGACCGTATCGACATTACAACTTTTGTTGGCGCTGACCATAGTTCTCGCGTTCTGTTGTACCTACCAACCTACCTACTTGACCACCTGTCGTGTTGTTTCGGTTCTAGCAGCCCACACCACCCCTCCTTCGATCCTCGACCAGACAGACGCACCTCTGCCCGACTGGCTGGAGGCTTCGACACTGCAAAAAGCAAGCAAGCACAGCAGCACCTGAGCTCTTCCTCCATCGACCTGCCTCGTCGTGGTTCGTTGCGCGAAGTCGCAGTGTACCTTGCCCCTCGCGCGCTGCCTGCTGCTACTGCTGTCCCCCCAAGAACCGGCGACCAGCGACCGAACATTCACCCACCACACGCAGTGCTGCCGTTACAGGACGCCCTCTCAAATCCGCACCTACCACCACCAATCGTCGCGTCTCGAAAAAATTCCTTATATCAAGCGGCTAAGTTGACAAACACAAACATCCCGATTCCATTATATGGCAACCATGGGTAAGTCAGACACAAGAAACCAACTAGCATTATACCCATTTTCATTTCCTTTCCCGAGTCTGGACAACACCCTCTCCCCAGCGTGCCCTTTCATGCCAGTCGGGTCCCCAGTCCCCCAACGTCCTCAAGCCTCGCCGCCTCGTCGCCCCTAAGACACCCATTCGCGCGCGCGCGCCATCCAATCTGCGAATACCACTATCGTGAGCATTGTCCAGATGCCTCGATGACGTGTTACCACAGCTTGTAGCCCCCCCCGCGGGCGCGCGGCGGGGGGGGGGGGGGGGGGGGGGGGGGGGGGCGGGGGGGGGGGGGGGGGGGGGGGGGGGGGGGGGGGGGGGGGGGGGGGGGGGGGGGGGGGGGGGGGGGGGGGGGGGGGGGGGGGGGGGGGGGGGGGG